>CAIGRN010117661.1:0-16079 GCA_903798345.1 Fraxinus anomala
TCTTAATTCCTCTACTATATTCTTGTCTTCTTTATTTTTTTATTATTGATCAAATATTTCATATTGTGTCATATAACTTCAACATCTCAATCCGTTAATTGGTGTCACAATAAGTGGTATCAAATCTAACATGTACAATACTATAATGCAATCATATAAGCAAACAAGACCGCAATCATATAGTATCTAATGAAAGCAAGCACAAGAGAAATACACTCATGAAATCAATGTATTAAAACGAATTATCTAATGGCTTGTTTTATATAGCTAATAATGTTTACCGACAGAAAAATTTGTTGGTGTTTAACAACGGATGTTGTTGTTGCTAATTACCAATAAAATTCTTTGTTGATATGGGGCATGCTACAGTCACAGGTTAGTATGGGGCATCGTAAAAATTCATATGCAAAATTGAATTTGGTTTTGAATTCTGATTATTCTGTCGATCACGCATAAAACCTATGATGATGGTCATGATTTGAAGCAACTCTTTGCTTTATTCTTATCTAAAATTATCATCTGAAAGATCAAGCAATGTTTAAGTAATGGGTAGAGGAGATTAAAAGAAACAGTCACCTAGACGAGACAACAGCAAATGTTCTTGTTGGTGGTACAAAGATATTGTAGCACACACCAGATAAGATGATTTCTCTTTTCCATTGGTGTCTGCGTACCAATTGTTTTACGAACTGGATATGAAACAAGTGAGTCTCTATATATGTTATCGTTTGCAACTGGTAGGTTTTTCTGTTCATGTTGATTGTCATTATTTATGTAAAAAGACTGAATAGTTTGACAGCAAAGTAAAACTCATGCTTATAGGAGCACACAATATATACTGATAAAAATAAGGTTATCCATCTTCTTGTTACACTTTTTCACTGTATGATTTAAGTGGCCTCTCCATAAACTTCCTCCTCTCTTCACGTGTGAAAATAAAAGAATTAATATAGGGGTGGAGGAAGGGTAGTTAGCAGTGTTTTTTTCCTCAAGACTTTTGATCTATGAGCCAAGCTGCTATCAATAAAATACTATCTTTGCTTCCCAACAACTCGTTTAATGCACATATATATATCTTGTGAATCCTTAATACTCAACCCACTAACATCAAAATCAGAAAAAGGCAATAAGTGCATTGCATGAGCACATCACTAGCTTTATAAAAATCTGATGTCTTTTAACCGGGCCCAATTATACTGTTGGGCCAAATATTCCAAAGTCATAAATGAGCTACCGCACGAAAAGTTCTTAAACGGACCAAGCCCAAACCCAAACCCAGGACTAGGCCAGTTTTATTTTGGGCAACATACAAAAATACTCCGAAAATTGAAAATCTTTTGAAAAATCATATGAAAAGTATTTGAAAGTAAAAAATACTTTGTAAAATTAAGTATCACTTTTAAATCACATTTTTAATATAAGTCGATTTTTTATTAAAAAAATATAAAAAGTGACATGTATTAAAATGTGATATTTGTCACTCACAAAACTAATGAAAATTTCAAGAAAGTAACAAAAATAAATAAATAATAAATAGTGTGTAAAATTAAATGTCACTTAAAAAAGTGACATCGTGTCAATTTCAATGTCACTTTTTAAAGTTAGGAGTCACTTTTTTATTAAAAAGTAATGTTTGTCACTCAAAAAATAACCAAAATTTAAAAAAAGTAACAGAAAAAATTATAAATACTAAAAAAAAGTGACAAAAATTCAACAAAGTGATAAAACTGAAAAAAGTTACAAACATTAAAAAAGGCGATAAACACAATAAAAAGTGATAAAAATTTAAAAAAGTGACAAAATACCAACTAAAATGTTGGAATCGGTTCAATAAAATGATAGAAATTTAAAAAATGACAATTTGATAAAAAAAAAAGTGACTAAAAAAGTGACAAAAATTCAAAAAACTAACCGACACTAAAAAAAAGTGATAAAAATTCAAAAGTGACAACACCATTTAAAACATTGAAATCAGTGCAATAAAATGACATAAATAATAATTAAAAAAAAAGACAATTTTACCAATCAAAACGCCAAATATCTTTAAATTAATTCACAATTACGATCATCTACCAACATATTGACATCCAGTTAAGTCAATCTTATACGAATTTAGGACAAATTGTGTTGCATCATGACACAATAATGGGGAGGCTAGAAGTTCAGGGGATCCGTCTGCTTGCATGAACCTCGTTAGTGAATTTGTGTTGCAAGACCACTTCCTCATTATATGAAAATATTCCGTCAGCAAAACTTCCAGCAACAAGAGATGAGCGACTATAGGGTTTTCCATAAAACTGCATTTCTTCATTCTTATCACCAATACTACATCCAAACAATGGACTCTTTTTTTTTACCATACTACTTATTTCAAGTCTTTTTTCCATATTCTTTACTCTTTTTGGGTGAGTTCTCGCCAATCCTTTTAAGAGAAAGATTCAAAGAAAGGTTGCATTCATTCTTTGAAGGTCCAATCTTGTCATCATCTCAAATTGGTGAAATATCGAAAATTTCTTCTTGAATTGCAAACCCGACATCTGCCCTAAAGCTTGCAATCTCATGCTTATCAGCTTTATCTCTTGGTCTCCAAAGCTCTTGGACAGTCTCCCCAAGATTCGTGATGAAGGTGAGCTGAATTTTCAAATATTTGAATAAATTAACACAAAAACACAAAAAATGGAAATCTGTAGGCATGTGAAAAATTAGGCTAACAAGCAAATCTTTCGAGATGATAAAAGGAAGAATCGAGTAATATAAAATCAAATTCATGGGTGAAATTGAAGAAAAAAAAAAAGCCTTACCCAAATCCGATCCTATGTAAGAAGTATAAACTGACTTAGTCTGTGATTTCCTATGGGTGATTTGGGGCTTTATAGAGTTTTGGAAATTTTGGGATTTTGACCGTATTAATTACGGGATTAAAAATGTTAATTAATTTTAAGATTATTATTCTAAATTTTCTATTTTGGAGGGTAGGTGGCCTAATTTTCCCTTTTATTTTAGGTGTATTATTTAGGTGGGCTTATATAGAGTTATTTTAAGTGGAAATTACACATATCCATAATTTTTAAGTTTACAATTCAAAAATCAGATTTGAATTTTTTTAATTCAAAAATTAGATAATTTAAACTCTTTTAGTAGTATAAAATTGAATTAATTTAATTCAACACCACCATTACCCATCCACCCCAACCCACAAGACCTAATTTATCTTCAATTTTCACCCTCACACCGTACCCAGTACCGGCGATCGTGGCTGCGATATGCGCATCACCCGGACAGGTGTTCACAGTGACAACGCACGCAATGACAGAAAATGTCGTGCACGATCTCTCTATCTCTCTTTTTTCATCTTGTGTATTTGTTCTTCTGTCGTTTACCGTTGATAGTATTGGTGGTGCACAGGAGGATGGTGGTTCGTTGACCCAAAGTCGTCACGTGCAGCGGACCGTCACCGTCAGTGCAAGTAGCACAGAACCACTGCGATTGCTCGACCCAACGACAATCTCCACCCAGCGATGTTGCTCGATCCAGTTTCAGTCTTAGTGTTGCGGACTGGGATGCTTCTCTGTAAATTCTGAAAATTTACATATTTTGTGTGAGGTGGTTGTAGTTGAAGAAGTGTCGACAACAGTTGGTGATGGTCTGGTTTGATTTTGGTGAAGGTTATTGGTGGGATATTTGTTGATTTGGAGAGGTGGTGGTGAATTATTGTGGGCGGCGGTGTTGCAGTGACTTGATCTAGCCGGTAGAAGACATGAGAACGGGCGATGGTTTTGGGGTTATTTTTTTTTGTGGTTTGGAAATGGTGGTGGTGGTGCAGGTGATGGTGAGGTTGTGGAGTTGTTGGTGGTGTTGTCGTGGTAGTGCAGCCGATTGTGGTCGACGATGGTGGAGCGTAGATGGTGGTTGTGGTGGTGGTGGTTGGTACATGCGTCGGCGATGATGGTTGATACAGGCAGCCATCGTGGTGGTCACAAATTATTTTGTTGATTGTGACCAATAAATTGATTGGTGTGTGACCAATAAACAATACTTGATTAATGAAATAGATTAATTGTGACCAATAAATAATGTGTGATCTAAAAATTTGTTAAGCCGTGACAAATAATTTGATAATGTGTGACCTAAAAATAATTTATGACCAATTAATTTGATATTTTGTGACCATGAAATAAGTTATGACCAATTAATTTATTAAATTTGTGACCGAGAAATAAATTGTGACCTATAAAATTTGTTCTTTATGACTGTGACGTCTTTATTTTGTGACTAATACATAATTGTGACTATAAATTATATAATATCGTGACCATAATTGTGACGTTTGTAATTGTGATTTATTAATTTGATAGATTTGTGACCGATGAATATATCGTTACGTATAAATTTTTGATTTGTGACCGATGAACAAATTGTGACCTATAAATTTTTTGAATTGTGACCATAAAATAATTTGTGACATACGAAAATTGTGGTTTGTGACCAATTAATAATATGTGATCAATTATATGGAATTTGTGACCAAATTATATGGAATTGTGATTTATAAATAAAATTTTAAAAACTCTAAGATTTGAAATTTTAAACATAATTTCTTAAATTTGAAATTGGTAAAACTAAACCTCTTATAAAATCTTCCCTTATTTTAACAGGGTCAACTTGTAAATTTTTGGATCAAAATCTTTAAGCAACATAGTTATTATGGTTGTATTCCATTTCTACTGGTAATGGAGTTTGTCAAGTTTAATGCTAATGCGATTAAGAATGACAAAAAAATACGTTCAATCTTATCTCGTGGAGCCACGCTCCGAATGGAATGGGGATTACCTGTCTAATCGTGTAAACTGGGAGGGGGGACGGGGATTGTTGCCCGAAGCGAGTACGGGACGGGGTACGGGAATGCCGTATAAAGTTAATTTTAAATTGAAGGTTTTTATCAAAAAAAAGATTTATCATCATTTTCAAGAAGAACATGAGTTGTTCTTAAAGAAAGGGAAAAAAATGTAATAATATTCACTAACAAATCTAATTATATCATATGTGTCATATGATATAAATCTAATTTTGTTTGTAATTTATTTCAAGACCGAATTATTGATACTAGTGCAATTAATATGATCAAGTCTCTTTTTATGCTTCATGTATATTCAAATTAGTCATGCTGGACTAAGAAGTTTATTTTGTAAATTGAAGTGACAAATATTTTTTCGGACGCAATTTGTCAAAATATGTTGGTCATAAGTTGATTTTGGACTTTGTTAAAAGTTAAAACCAACTGTCAAATTACTAACCCTAAATTTAGTTAGAACGTGTGATTTTTTATTCTCTCCAACTCGATCTTAAACAAATTCCTTTGAGCTTTATGTTATATAATGATTTACATTTTGGTGCTTAGAGCTTCTCCAAAAGACTCACGATACATAAAGATCATTTGATGTATAATAAAAAATATCTTTATATTTATAAAGTAAAATTTTTGTATATACTATGACAATTCATTATATTTTGGTTCTTTTTTTTTATTCATTTCAATAAACTTTTGTTGTTTCCCTTTATCTTTCATTTAACATATTTTCCAGTCATTTTTCATTTAACATATATTTTTTTTAAAATATAAATAGCCAATCAATTCAATATGGTTTGAATAATTTGAGAAGTAGATTATTGGAATTTGCACGTATTATAAAGTAAGAATAGAGTGTTAAACCACTTTCAGTTCGTGCAACACTAACTTCTTGATTTTGAATTAGCTCAATTGTTTTCGATTACATTTATTTAGCTGTTGGTTGAAAAAGCTTTTGATCAAAGTTTTAGCTGATTTTGATAAAAGTTAATTAAATTTTGTAGTTGTTTTGTTGATAAAAGTTGTGAATTCCATTTATGTATGGTTAAAATTGAAATTGACAAAAATTGATAGAATTTTAGCAAAATTTTATCAAACAAGCACTTAAGTTTATGATATCATATTGTTTACCCCCCACCCTAGCTTCTTGTGTCATTCTTGCAAATTTGAGAAATCATAAACACCTAATACCATCTTTAGATTGAAAATATTACATTTTAGAAAGAACAAAAAGTACAAGTAATGAAAGAACTATTATACTTAAAGCTTATGTACAACAAAGCTTTCTTATACACTAACCCTTGGTGTTGGGTTCTACCGAATGAACTACACTGAACAATATTAGAAAGAAAATTTTAAAATACTTCGATTTCTCTCAGCAGCCATATATCCAATACTTCGTGCGAAACATACTGTTAGTGATTGGAAGCGGCTCCTGAGAACATAGTAAGAATGGAATGTAGAGCAGTATATGCTATTCTTGACTTGATCTGTCCCCTCTTGGGCAATGGCTTTGTGTTACTCAATCCTTTAATTGCTGCAGCAGAGACATTACTGATCTTGCTATTCATAGTTGAAGCTCCCATGTTGTCAGTCTTTTGGGATTAAAATCACAAAATGGGACTTTTGTTGTAGCCTAGACAAAATCAATGGAGGTTTATTTATCCGCAATTTGAAGGTCTATATATATATATATATAGCACAAGGAAATCCTGTTGGATTTACCATGGGCTTATGAGAAATGAATGGAGGTGGTATGCCAGGGAGATTGTCTAGCTGTATAAAGATTTCTTTATTCTCAAATTGTGACAAATTGGGTTCCCTATGAATATTTATTAGCATGGTGGTTTAAAATGGCCATAGTTTAATTTGCATGATGTTTTGAGGTTGCCTGGACCTTGAACACGTGTGGGTTTGAGAAGATTATGAAAACTTGAATAAGATTTGTTGTCTGGAAATCAATACATTTTTGATACATCGGAACATCACCTCTTCATATAGCAAATAGAAAGATTCCAAGATGACGCAACGTGATGGTGTCAAAAATGTATTGGCAGAACAATCAAACAAACAACAGATTATACTACATTCAAATTTGAATAATCAATAGCCAAGATTTGACTGTTTCGAAAAGTTGACAGCTGGATAATCACGATAAGTTAATTAATGCATGTGTAAAGGGTTGAGGGAGCAGCTTTCTTTCTTTCTTTGACCTTTTAGGGACAACTTGAGGATTCTTGTTTTAATTTTATCTAACTCTACGTGCTGCTACACATGCTCAATAATATCATTTCCAAATCCAGCCGAGAGTTCACATTCGTCTTTTTACTATTCTGTATGCAAAATTGGCTTGGAACGTAGCATTATCTTTAGGGTAAATTAGCGTTAGCATTCCTAACTTTTCACTTCGTAGGATTTTGGATCCTAATTCTTTAAAAGTGAATTTTAAATCTTAAATCTATTTAAATATATGAATTTGATTATTACGTGATGAAAATTGTCAATTTAGATATTAAAGTTGCATGCTACTTTTAATTGAATGGAATATAAATATTAAGTAATTTGACGATTTGTTCTTTATCTGTGAATTATGTGAAAGTCGTACATGATTTTAACATCTAAAATGATGATCTAGATCATGTGAGGACCCATATTTATGAATATTTAGGTTGGGGGACCAAAAATCTCATTTCTAAAAGTTGAGAACTCATAACCACATTAGATGAAATGTTTGAGAGCCAACCCTAATTTACCTTTATACCTTAATGCCTTTCATCTTCTTCCTTTTTGGTGACAAACAAATAAGTTTAATTATAATAAATCATTCGAACAAAAGGCGAAATTAACAAAAGCCTTCTTCCTTTCAGGTCCAATTTAATTGACGGGTTAAGACGAGCCAGTTGCCTAGCCATTCCGAGCCCTTTATAACTCAACCCATTAGACACCACCAAATTTTAGGCTTTCAGCATGTGGATGTGAGAGTCATCCTTGTACATGAAAGCTATTTGAACATCAGCGCTAGAGGTATCAAAACACATGTTTTAGTCTGGAACTTACATAGCCATCTCGGTTATTGAGCTTAGAGCAAACTAGCTAGGCATCCAGCTATCTCTAACTTCGAATTCGTAGTCCACGTCAGATTGAGATTTGATTTTTTGTGCCTTCCATGTGTAACGACTATTTAGCTCATGTTTGATAACACTTTTTTAATATTATAAGCTAGCCAAACTTTATTTTTCACCGTATTTTATTATACTTACAATTTTTGTCACTGTATATTTCATGAGACCCACCATGTTATAATCTCAAAACGTGTTGTCAAAGAGGTATTTATTGTCTTGCGTATTGTTAACAGATGGACTGCAGAAGAACAATTATTTTAGTTGTTATGCTTGTTTGCTGTGACTTAATTTGAGCTACGAGCTCTTGATCAATGACTGTTTAATTAAATATTTGAACACATGAAGAGAACATTCAATGAAAAAAAGATTGGAAGATAATTAATACTTTTATCTACGTATTTCATATGAGCTAGAAGTACTATCTACTTCTCTACCACTTAGTTACCGACATATTTTTTTTAAGTTTTTAGACAAGAAAATTCAACAGATTATAAATTGAAGGCTTTCGATTTCGCTAAAACAAAGAACATAAATAAATGCAGTAGAACTACAACATTTGCATTAGATATAACCAAAATTTTCTCGTCCTTTTTGTCTCCATCTCTGTTTTCTGCCCCAACTAATGATGATGGGAAGAAGCTCTTAAAAGCATAGTAACAATTGAATGGAAAGCTGTTGATGCTATTCTCAACTTTATCTGTCCCCTCTTTGGCAATGGCCTTCTGCTCCCCAAACTTTTGATTGCTGCTGCAGACACAATATTGCCCATCTTGATCTGATTCAAATCGAAACCTGAAATTTCTAGTCGAAGTAGAGGTACTTATGGCAAAATGGCCTATCGAGTAACAAAATCATCCTTGAGATTAATTACATTAATCTAGTGAATATATAGCCATTTTAAGCCATGTTGCTAGGCTTATAAAATTTAGTGTCAACTGTTTTGTATTCTAGGGGCTGAGGAAAAAGTCATCTAGAGACTGGAGAAAAAGGAAAATGGGATTCTTTTACATGGGGTGGGGGCATGCCAGTGGGACTGTCTAGCTGTACAAAGATTCTTGCACCCCAACTTGGTTGAATTTTGAATGATTGGCATTAAATTTAATGTCCATGTTGTTTTGAGCCTCCATGATTATGAGCCCGTGTGGGTTTGAAGGTTTAAGGAAGCTGTGCAGTGGACCTTAGATTTTGATTTATGATCCATACGTAAGATTTGGCTGTTTTGAATATGTCAAATTTGCCAGCTAAAATGTTCAAAATATGTTCATAATCAAAGCGTTTGGGGAGCACTCCAATTTGTATACCAATTAATTATTGGAAATGGTCTCCATGTTTTTAAGGAGATCGACATGTTTAATATGATACGATGGACAATTTTGGAAAAGAAAGAATGATCAATGATCAGTCTCGACTCAACTGCATCATTCTTTCTACGGCCTTCAGGTCGAGAGCAGACGGATGCTCTCAGAACAGACCATGCCTCTATTATCAATGTATCATTAGAGCTTCTCCTTTTTCACTTGAAACATACTGGTTAGTGTTCAGTCTCGTTGAGTATACTGTACTAAACATACAACGACCCTCGGTGACATGGTGAAGAAGCTGATTGCCAACAGACTAATCAGCAGCAACAAATTGGCGGATGAAACCAATAATCAGTCATTTGGAAATAACAATGTTGCAGCTGTTAGATTATGAAAAGAAAAATACTGTACTGTACTGTACTTCCTATTCTACTTATCCAATACTGTATATTCCAGCTTATTGAAGGTATAAATCAATGACTATTTTGTCACTCTACCATGTGCAGCCGCAGCGATATATGTTTTATGTATTACATTTAAGGAAGGCATTATAATTGTTGTTTTCGGATACAGCTAAACAGAATCAGATATGTTCCTCAACAAAACCAATACCTGAATTTCTCTCAGGGACATATATAATTCATAGGAAAAAGCCATGAGTAAAAAAAATGTTGACAGAAATCATACCGACGCTGATGCGGCGGTGCATGATTGGCCTTTTTTTTCTCTCTCCATCTTCCAATGATTCCATGCCATGTGTTGTCCGTCAAAATATTATGTCAAAATTTCCTGCACTTACATGATTGTAATTCATAAGGGCCTGTATCCCATATAAATATAGTACAAACCGTGCGTATAATCTAATATTTGTCATTGTCTTGTGATTGTCTCAACCCTGCGCACCCTGAAACCAACATAGCCTGAAATTCTATAGTTGTCTCATTTTGAAATTGTCTTTTACTTCTGATGTTATATGAATAACAACGGACAGGACACGACAAGACAGCCATTACTATCCCCGCTCGATCAGGGTGAAATTCGATTTAAAAATTTCTCTTTTTCCGTTGCATTTAATTTATTATTTATGAAATAATAATTTTTAAATTATGATTTAATCTGAAAAACAATAAAATAAAACAAAATAAAAATATTCGAGAGGGTTAAGTGAATTCAGAGTGGGAACATGTTCCCTATTTTCGCCCAGTTTACCATTTGGGACGAGACAATGCGGTGCGACTTGGAAACGAAATTTTTTGTCATCCCTACATGTATGCATATTTATTTGAGTTTTTTTTGTCAACATGTATGATTTGTCGTAATACTGAATTAATTTGAATGCAAAATCAAATCATTACTCGATTATTTGCTCCCTAATGATCAAGTACTTAAATATAAACTAATTGAAAAACCAGCCGCTTCAATAGAATCTTTCAAGGTCAAAAACAATTTAGCTGGCATGCCTCCTCGCTGTCCTGCCTAGAGGAGCCTGCTTCTATTTGAGTATGCCAACAATTTCTCCATTTCTCATCACCCACCCCACCCCCAAAACAAGTCACTCCAACCTATATATATAGATAGATAGATAGCAATTCATGGAAACCAAAATCAGCGATCAAAGAATACAAGTCAAACAATCTTGAAAAAAAAAACGATTTTATGTGTAAATCGGTCTGCAAAATGAGGACTAAAGTATATGATGCTGCTTCTGCATTCGACAAGAATTATAGGAGGAGAAGGCCAATTCCGAAGAGAGGGCAAATCAAAATGAGAATAGCAGTGAAGGCGTTTCAATCACTGGTTCATGTTATTTCGACATCCTATGTTTATTCGCCAAGGAAATCATAGTTATCAGGGCATTATATGAAGTCCATGTATCATCTTTCCTTATCTTTTTATGTAAATCAAATTATTTGGGAATTGATTTCCTTGAGAAATGAATCTTTATAAAGCAACTGTTTTAGCCTCACTTAACAAATAAATACTACTCATCTCTAACAACTTAAGCTTTCAAATCAAGTGTTCGACTAATACATAGCTACAAGGTTTAAACCATGTTGTGGATTGAGTCATAAATGGGGCTACCTCGATTTCCGTGAGAAGCCACTATGTGTTATTGAGTACCAAGAATCAATTCTAGGAGTAGTAGTCAAGGAAGAAATATGAACTTACTGAAAAGGTTAGAGACAATTACGCCAAGGTTATTACATTCCTCAACTTCATATATGATGTGTCATTAAATTAAAATTTTACTGTAAGCCCTCCTACAATGGCTTCTATCACCGGAATTCCCCTGGTTGTTACAGGGCAGATTTGTCTACGGACCAGAACAGTGGCAAGGCACGCCCCTGGTGCCATGCCACTGAAAAGAACCTGTCAATTTTGAACAGGCTGAAATTAAAAAGCCACAAATGATATTCACAACGAAGGAGACCAAACAGAAACCATTAAAATTATTTGCAGCATCGTCCAGTGATTCCAATATCGATATAGGTTTTGTTTCACCAGCTCACATAATTATACAATTCTACTCTGCTACCAATGAGAATAATCTGAAACAACCCTACAGGCTAATAGCTAGAGATTGCTGCTTCTGCTTCAATGACTACTCATTCCCTACACAGTTTCAGTGGAAAAAGGTATTGTCGTTTTTTTTCCTTCAAAAAGTATCATAATCATTCAACTTTTAGTACCCTGTACTGGTGAGCACTATCTTCCTTGCATACAACAGGAGGCTCTGCTTTTTCTAGATCAGCTAATTGCCTGCATGGGTCAGAATATGAAGTTCAATATAGAACATATTTGGCAAGGAATGACTCTACAGCTGGAGCAAATTGGCACTTAGGTATTTACTCCATATTCTTGAAAGAATTCGATAAAGCCTTTCAGGATCGACTATTTTTTCACCTACATCAGTTCACACATATTTTGACAGAACATTTTAAACTTGCAAATGCAGATTGGAACAAAATCCCGGTCCCTTTCACCGGAGGTTGCAGCTATTACAAACTATCAAGCAATATAGACTAGTCATCAAGTATGTAATAAGAAGCATTACTCAGTCAATTAATCTCGCTGAAATTTTACCATGCTAGATAACACACTTCACTAACCACATGCAGGGAAGCTTGAGTTCTTATCGAGTCACCTATCAAACTAGGAGTTGTAGCACTGGTATTTGAATTTTCTTCTCTGTACTTCTCTTTTTCATTTTCTGTGAGAACTTATGAACATGCTGTATCAACAGGCAAAATTTAAGCAGGAGCTGATCAATGAAAATTTTTAGGGAACATCCTTCAATCAATGTGTAGTTGATCAGTTTGGCTCATCAATTCTTTTTTTTATTATTATTTTTTTCATTTTCCTACAGTTTGTCTCCTTTTAATTTTCCCAATTCTGAAAACTAGAGTCTATTCAAGATGGTGACTTTACTATTTGATGCATTCCCAGCAGCAATAGAGTGTGCGCAAACTTCCCTCACACGTTAATGCTTCCTGATAATTTTTTTAACTCTGTAATAAGAATATGATTTTCTGCGCAGGGTTCTTGAAGAGTCCCCATGTCATCTTTCAACTATTATTAAAGAGTTACAAGATAGGTGTAGAGCCCATTATAAGCCAGATTCTGGCATGGTACATCAGACTATTGAACTTTGCAGCTCGTTTTCTCGCCTTCACACTTCAGTACATTGCAAAGATTTTCAACGTGTAAAGGGCAGTTTTATTCTTTCTACAAGTAAAGGATATAGACCAAGTTTAATCGTCAAGCCACATAGTTCACGGACCATTACCTCTAACATTAATCAAATAAAATTCACTAAAGTGAAAGACGTTGCAATGCCCTTTTCAAGTTACACAAATATGAAATCCATTGAAAATTCCCTAGGAGTTGTTTTATGGGCACAAACTTCAGCATCTTTTGATCATGTCTTACAACTCCTTGGACCCACTATGTTGAACCAGACCATCTAAAAACTTAAACTATAGCACACATGTTTATTTAATTTTGTCTACCTGTGCAAACTGAATTTTCAACAAAAGTTAAACACGAGCACAATTTTAAAAATGAGTGACTTATGAGACTTAAACTCAAAAACACCTACAGTATTGAATCACCTCACTTAAAAGTTATACTATATATTGTTGAACATATGAAAAGATTATTCTTCATGTTATTTTTTCAATTGTGCGAGATTATTTTTTCTAATAATTGATTGTGTTATTACAATTTTTCCTTTCAAAGTTACTTGTAGTGCTATAAATATGATCTTCTATTTTATAATATTGACTCAAGTTTATTATATATAATTTACAATATTTTAAAGGAAAAAAAGCTAGATGTACTCCATATATGTCCCGAAACCTTTACTTCAAGCTGACATGGCATTGGTTGACTATTAAAAAATGACGGCAATCAGTTTGAAAAAAAAAAAATCACGTGATATGCTCCATTTCAAATTTGTTTGAATCAACCCCAAAAATCAAACCCCAAAAAATCAAACCCGCTTGCACTCCTCTCTCTCTCTCTCTCTCTCTCTCGACCCTGAAATCAAACTCCCAAAATCACCCCTCCCCTGCCACTCCTCTCTCTCACGATCCGACAAAATAAAAAAACCAGAGGCACCATCTGTGAAGTCGCCAGAGATCTTGTTGTTGTTACTGTGAAATCGCCGGCACATTCTCTGTGAAATCAACCACTCGCCGCCACAGCAACCGTAAGTACTGAAGTTACACTATCCAGGTTAGTACCTATTCACTCGTGTTTGGGAGACACCGAGTTTTTCGCTAATTTCTTCCCCTTGCCCCGGCGCTAATTTCTGTGAAATCGAGACACCCACCTTTTCGCACACAGCATAATAACTGTGAAATCCATTTCGAATGCAGTAGGATTGAAATATTAATTCCCACAAGTAGAGGAATGCTTAGTTGTTGAAATATCAGTGTGATTCGTTGTTGAAATAGCACTGCATATACATGGAATTTTTTTTTCTCTGAGCTTGCAAATCGTTTAAGTTGTGGAATGTGCACAGACATAATGCATGAGTGTAGCTTGTTCAAGTTGTGGAATGCATCAATTATACAAATTTTTTTTTTGTCTAGAAGAATGATTTCAGCGTATGTGTGAAGCAGGATTTTCAGTGTATATGTGAAGCATGATTTCAGTGTATGGGATGGCCGAGAAATGAAGCAGTATGTTATGCAGTTTGTGGTAATCTGTTAGTTAAGCAGTATGTTAAGCAATATGGGAAAGTTTGTGGTTAATCTGTGTTGCACGAGTAATCTTTTTTTTCTTTTTTTATTTTGTCTCAGAATGGCCGGGAAGAACCAGGGAATATGTCATTCTTGTAGGGGGGCAGGACATGTGTTGTCGGAATGCCCCAAAAATCGGAGATGCCCATACTCGTCGGCGATTTGTCCCGTATGTTGAAAGCTTGTGCAAAAATAACCGAGGAGAGGGACTTGGAAATTTCACTCAACATAACCATGCGTAAGGGGAAAGCAGTTCCGAAAGATTGAATATGAATTATGTTTATTATTTTAGTTGAATGACCTCGACTTATTGTACTTATTCGATTTTATGAACAAGAATGTCAAACGGTGTACGTTTCATGTATTTGTATGAAAATGTTTTGATATTCCTTGTTTCAATTACCGTTACCTCTTTAAATCAACGAGCAAAATTATATGACAATAGAAATGAATTTCATTAATTTCACACAAAAATATACAATCGAATAAGCTGTTGTGAGTACTTGTCAATTAAGTGTTTACAAAAAGGTACAACCACATTTGTTACAAAAATATACAGCCACATTTGTGTGGTGATAAGTGATCCCTTAATCAAAATCACCCACGTAGAATATGTCAGTTCCTATTAACAAAAAATATACAACCGAATGTCTCTGAATTCTTTAGACCCCTAAATCAAAATCGCCTACGCTTTCCTGTGTGCAATCTAGTTGGGAAGGGAAGGTTGTTGTACTGCAAATCTCCTAAAAAAAAAAAAAAAGATAACGTGTTCAAATATTTAGCTTTGGAACTCACGCGAACCAAGCATATAGTTTGACAATTACTTGAACATTGAAGGGGGGTGGAACTTTGCCTTTCTGTCTTTTCGCTGTAGAGTTCGTTGGCACCTATATTTATGTCATGAAAAAATATCAGTTTCAATGTGAAGCGATTCTAAACAAATATATACATATGCTACAACAAATTGTCCCGAAATCATACCTTATGACAGGTTCTTGATTTTTCTAGATGCCTCTTTCGGCGAAGTTTTTTAGGCGCTCCTTTTGCTTTTGTGTATTTCGGGTCCAACAGTTTTCCACCAATTGATCGTCCTGCTTCATCGACACTCTGGGAGCCCCCAATCATAGACTTCAACATCGATGACTCTACTATTTGAAATTCAATCCACTCCATAATTTCATGTAACCGTAACTCGTCATATGCTACCAAGTCAGCTTACTTCCTAAAAGCATTGCACATTTGCTCATATCTAACTTGGTATGGAGTACTAATCCAACCATCGTAATTGATCGGAACCCTTGTGTACGGTCTGTTCACATCCCTCTGCCATCTCTTCAAAATGTACTTCTCGGGAAGTACTTTCACTTGGTTCTGTATCAAAACTGCAATCGCGTGTTTATAAACAATTCCTCGGAACTCAAATAAGTGACAACTACACTCAAAATCACATTCATCCCTATGGAAGTACACTTTAAACATTTTCGCCCCCATACACTCATTGATCATAATGTCCTCACCTACATTGTATGTAGTATACATGTATGAATCATGAACGGATAACACT
>CAIGRN010117674.1:0-12199 GCA_903798345.1 Fraxinus anomala
TCCATGTTTGTGAACCGAATTAAACTTGTAAAAATGCCCTTATCATCTAACAACACATTAGTGAACGGAATATGGTCCAGATTCATCTGAAAAAATAACTCTTGCTATTTATTTGATTGCTAAGTCACATAAACAACGAGGTTAGAACAGTCATCTTAACACATTAAACTTTTGTATGTCACTTTCTTTTCATAAGTGAAATATTGTTAGTATTTTAATTTCAATAGTAAAAATGATTTATAGAACTTTCTAATATGTATTCTATTCTATAATAGCGAAAAAATAGAAAAACAATAAAAAAAAAATGAAAATCAAACACTCGAGTTCTTTAAATCTTCCCACTTTCTTTTCTTTTGTTGCTCCTTCTTAAATTTTGTAACTGCATCATGTCATTTTCTTCAAATGTAGCAGCCTCCAAAAGTTGTCGTATTCAAAACATTCAATTGTGCAACATTTTGATAATGTCGTTACATCTATGCACATTAAAACAATCACATTAGACACTGCTCGACCTTTTAATTAAAAAGTGATAAAACATAACACTTTCAAATTGACAATCTTAATTTATATCCAACTCAAAAAAGTAGGAACTAATTTTATGTCATAATCACAAGATAGTGAGTGACTTTCTTTAAAAAGGGCAGAATATGTCACTTTCAAAATTCAATACTGAAAGTCACCTGCAAGACAAATAAAGTTCGATATTATGCCATTTTTGAATGTAAAACAAAGTTTGAATACTTATTCATATTTACATTTCATAAACACTTTGTAATTCAAATTTGTTGTGTGCGAGTTTCTTAAAAGTGTGGTAGAGTATGTAAATTTTGAATTTCAATACCTTAATTCATATACAAGACAAAAAAAAGTATTATATCATGTCACTTTTTAATGTAAAAGCAAATTTTGAATTCATATTCATATTTACATTTCAAAAAAATCTTAATTCATATACAAGACAAAAAAAAGTATTATATCATGTCACTTTTTAATGTAAAAGCAAATTTTGAATTCATATTCATATTTACATTTCAAAAAAATCTTGTATGCATCTGTCAATTGATCTGAAAATAATTCAAATTAGATAGTTTGTAACTCTCTTTAAAAAAGGGGTAGAGTATGACACTTTCAAAATCTAGTACATTAATTCATAGGCAAGACAAATAAAACATCATGTTACCTTTAGGCCCTGTTTGATGGACTTAATTTTCCTTGGAAGTTGGCAAATGTTTTCCTTTTTCAACATTTTTGCAATGTTTGAAAGCAACAATTTTCCCAGGAATTTATTTCCCCCCTATGTAGCCACGCGCCTCCTTTTCCAGGTAATTGATGAATTCGTTTTCTTTTGGTTTTGATGGTTTTTGATTTTCCAGTTTTTTTTTTTAAAGCAATGACAACAAATTCCAAACCCAATGGTAAAAAAATCTATTCATTTAAAATTGAATATATACATTTTCACAGACACTTAATATGCATCTCTTTAATTGGTTTAAAATTGAATTTTCATATATACTGACTCAATCAGATTGATCAAAATGCGAATTTTTATGTATCCTAATTCAGAATCATTAATCCAAAGATGAATTTTCTTATGTACTAGCACCAAAAAGCCTAAAAAAAATATCATATTCATAATTACAAATTAATGTAGGAATTTAAATATATACAAAAAATTCTTAAATATGTGAAACTAGCTTTTATATCTTTTCTTTTACGGAATAATTATGAAATCTTTAATCTATTATTGAATAATAAAATAACATTTAAAATATTTTATTCAAAATTCAGAAATTACTGACTTGCAAATTTCTGTTAATTATTTGCAAATTTTGATTATATTTCAGCCTCGTATTTATACCGAGTTTTCAAAATGTCCATGATTTTAGGGGTATTTGTGTAAATCTATTTATCGAGTTTATGAAACAAGGTTAATTTGTTAGAGAAGACACAATTTACAAATTGCCCATTTAAACTCTATCTAATTTAACATACTAGTATATTAATAAATTAGCAACATGCATTTTTTATTTTTTGTTGACGGCATTGGATTTGTCATGAATGGTGGTGGATTATATGATTTATAATTCTGTATTCATTTAAATTAAATCGTAATGGCATGTTATACCCTCTTTTCATGTGCCATATCTACATGGTTTTTTAAATGAAGAATCAACATAGTCAACAAGTTTGGCATCTCTTACATTTTTGATCAATAATGTTGTAATATGACCTAAATTCTATTGGGTAATTGGAGTTTTGGTTATATTGGTTTTGAAGGGATCGAAATTACATCGGGATTGGAGTTTTGGTTGGAAAAGGGAGTTTGGATAAGTCATTGGATAAATTTGGAACTCTTGAAGGGTAGCTATGCGCCCTAGCGCCATGATCACGGCGCCTAGGCACCATCGGAAGCATTGGATGCATTTTTGTCGCGAAAGTTAGTGCCCCAACACCATATGTGCAGCACTGTCACGAGGCTAGCACTCGAGCGGCGTGTTTATCCGATCCAGACCCGTTTAACATTTTGACGCGTTTTCTCTATTCCTATTCATCTACAACTTGGTTTTGGGGGTTCATATATATTCTCCACAACCTATATTGAGGACATAACATTTATACAATATCTTGATTGTTTTAGAACTTGATTGAGAGTATTGATTTGTAAACACGTTCATTATTGGTTATAGTGAAATTCTCTTCCTATGCTCGTGATTTTTTTTTTTCCCATCTTGGGTATTCAAGTAGAATCTATGTCTTCTTGTTTGTTTAATTTTTTCGTATTGCTATTATCTTGCAATCAATTCGCAACAAACTAGTATTAGAGTAAGGTTGATATTTGGCAATGCAACGATGAAATACGATATTCCATTATTGGATCGCAACACTACATTTATTCTATGGAAGGTGAAGATGAGAGTAGTGCTCACACAGATGGATTTGGAGGAAGTCTTGCTAGGCTTTTATAAGATACCTTTATCTGGACACATGATGAAAAATCGTGTAGAGATCGAAAGGCCCATTTACAAATTCATCTACATCTATCAAATCAAAATTTTCAAGATATTCTAAAGGAAAAAAGTGTCATTGCGTTGTAGTTGAAGCTGGAGTAGCTTTTTATGACAAAGAGTTTAGCCAATAAGTTACACTTGAAACAACACTTGTATTCTCACCGAATGTCCGAAATTGTGGTTCACTTCTGGATCACTTATCTACGTTCAAAGAAATTGTGGTTGATTTAGAGACGTTGGAAGTGAAGTGTGATGAGGAGGACTTGGCGTTGATGTTGTTGTGTTCATTGCCACCATCATAAGTGACTTTTAGAAATACTATACTTTATATTTGTGATATTCTCACTTTAGATGAGATGTATGATGCTTTATTGTCTAAAGAGAAGATGAGGCATTTTACAAGTAGATCTGGAAGTCAGACTGACAGCATGGCTGTTCGTGGAAGGAATCGAGATATGATTCATGGTGGGAATATAAGGGGCATATCAAAATCTAGATATGCAGAGAAAGTATGTCACTTTTGTAAGAAGAAGGGACATATCATATTTTATTGTTATTCTTTGAATAACAAGAGAATGGTTACTACTACAGATAGATGAAAGCAACCTGAAAACATAGTATAGGCTAGTGCTATGGAAGATGGGCAAAGTGAAGCAAAGCTTCTTATGATTTCTAACATGGTTCCAAACTTTGCGAGGATTAGGTTCTTAACTTGGCGTGTACTTTTCAAATGTGTCCCAAGATGGGCTATTTTACAACATATGAGGAAGTTTCGAGATGTGCTGTGATTATGCAAAACAACGCACCTTGCAAATGCTGGAGTTGGTTAATTCAGAATCAAAATGTTTAATGGAATTATTAGAACATTTACAGATGTACACACATTCCAAAATTGAAGAGAAATCTCATATCTTTGAGCACACTTGACTCAAAGGAGTATAGATACACTGGTGAAGCTGAAGTTTTGAAGGTAGAATGTGTGCTCTTGTTGCCATAAAGGGTCATAAAAGATCTACTCAGTTGTACATTATGCTGGGTTCCACAGTTATAAGGGATATAACAGTTACTACTTCTTTGGCAGATAAAGAAGTTATAATACTTTGGCATATAAGTAGGAATGGTATGATAAAGTTAAGTAAGAAATGACTTCTTAATGGGTAGAAGACTAGTAAGATGAAATTTTGTGAGCATCTTGTCTTCGAAAAATAGAAAATGGTCAATTTTACCAAATAAAGACACTACACGAAAGGAACCTTGAGTATATACATTCAAATCTTTGGGGACCGACGAGGGTACCTTTTAAAGGATGTGCTTATTACTTTTGACAGTAATTAATGATTTCTCCAGGAAAGCTTGGATATTCTTTTTTAAACAGAAGAGTGATGTGTTTGTTACCTTCAAGGGGTAAAAACAATGATTGAGAAGCAAACTGGAAAGCATGTGAAACGTCTATACACATATAATGGGTTAGAGTTTTGTCCCGATGAATTCAATAGCTTCTACAGGATTGAAGGCATCTTGAGACAGTTGATAATACTTAGAACTCTGCAACAAATGGTGTGACACAACGGATGAATAAAACCTTAATGGAAAATGTTTGTTTTACACTTTTAAATTTTGGGTTGCCTAAAACTTTTTGGGTTGAAGCTGCTACTACATCTTTATTTCTGATTAATCGCTCACCCTTAGTTGCCTTTGAGAAAAAGACACCAGAAGATGTATGGTCTACTAAACCTTCTTGTCCTTCTGATTCGAAAATATTTGGCTGGCATGCTTATACTCATGTGGATAATGGGAAGTTAGAACCTATGTCTAAAAAGTACATCTTTCTTAAGTATAAATATGGTGTAAAGGGATATAAGTTGTGGTGCCCTAAGATAGGAAATGTGGTGGTTAGTAGAGATAAAGTGTTTGATGAACTTGCTATGATTCAAAATCTTCCTTGTGGGGATTCTGATAAAATTGAGAAACATAATCAAACTACTCAGGTGGAGTTGAAGATTACTTCAGGAGAGAGATCAGAGGCTTCAAATCAATCTAGTTTAGATCTGACATAGAGTAACATTTTGCCTATTATTCCTACACCACAAGCATCACTACAATATTTGATTGCTAAAGATAGACCTCACAGATAGGTTAGACCTCCACGAAGTATTGAGAAGTAGATTTGACAGCTTATGCAATGAGTATGGCTGACAGTATTGATTCTACTGAGGAGCCTGCTACATATTCAAAGATAGTCAGTTGCAGTGATTCTAACAGATGGTTGAATGCAATGTAAGAAGAGATTGAGTCATTAAATAAAAGCATTCTTGGGATTTGGTGAATTTACCCAAGGAAAATTAATGTTGTTCGCTGCAAATTGGTGTTCAAAAGAAATGAATGTATATCAAGAGTTAAAGATGTTAGATATAAAGCCAAATTGGCAGGAAAATGTTATAGTAAAATTTTGAGTGTTGACTTCATAGATGTGTTCTCACCAGTGTAGCTCAATTAGAGCTTTACTTAGGGTTGTGGCTAAGGATAACTTGGAGTTGAGTAGATGGATGTCAAGACCGCATTCTTGCATGAAAAACTTGAAGAGAGCATTTAAATGAAACAACCACAATTTTTCATAGTTTCTAGAAAAGAAAAATATGTGTGCTTGTTGAACAAGTTCGTGTATGGAGTGAAGTAGTCGCCGCGGAAATGGTATAAGATGTTTGATTAGTTCGTGACTACTTATAAATTTGACAAAGTAATTATAATAGTTGAGTGTACTTCAGATAAGGAAATGATGAGTCAGTTATATAGCTATTGTTATATCTTGATAATATGCTTATAGTGGCCAAGGATAAAGCACATGTCAGAAAGGTAAAATCTCAACTTTGTAAAGAGTTTGAAATAAATGATTTAGGAGCAGCAAGGAAGATTTTTGATATGGAAATCTTGATGGATAGGAAAGCTATCAGATTGTATTTGAGTCATAAGTGGTACATTGAAAGGTGCATCACATGTTCAATATGCTTAATGCAAAACCTATTAGTACTCCCTTCACTTCAATTTATCATCTAACTTATGTCCTCAGTAAATGAAGCTATTGATTATATGTTTCGGGTTCCTTATTCAATTGTAGTGGGATCGCTTATGTACGCGATGATTTGTCGATTTGGCACAGGTAGTCAGTGCATTTAGTAGATACATGGCAAATCCTAGCAAGGAATATTGGAAAACAGTGCAATGGATATTCAAATACTTAAGGGGCTCTACTAATACTTGCTTGCATTTTGATAAGATTGGGTTATTGGGTATGTGTATTCAGATTATTGTTGTCGATTTTTATATCATGTAAGTGTACAGATCGTAACAAGTAATAAAGTGGGCTTATGAGTTCAGATATCGTTCCCACGATACTACTATCTAACAATTGATTAAATTATTCCTAACTTCAATTTGATAAAAAAATAAATAAATAAATAAAATAGTTATTTTTCTTTTTGTGATCACTATTTTAAATATACTAAATAAAAGTGATTTTTAAAATATGATGGTTTAAGTATTAGGATTCATGATTTTTACCATAATTATCCCCTTAATCTCAATTACCAAGTTTCGTACAATTGATTATATTTACTCGATCAAATGCTTCTAATGTATTCAACTTACCCCTCTTGGGTTCTCATTGAGTTTATTTAACTAATTCAATCGCATATCTCTATGTGAATTAATCTTAGTTTAACGCACTTAAATTCTAAGAATTCATGTAACGATCGTAATAACTAGCATAAGTATATGTACGTTTTATACTATTCACCGACTTTTATTATATGATATAAACAAATAATCCGCATCTCTACGTAATTATCATTCACGAAATCAATGAATTAGTGACCAATTAATCCAAGCATTAAAATTGAAAGCAAAAATAATTCACACAATCAATTTGAGATTTAAAACTTTTTAATTAAAATTAAGGTTCAAAACTAGGTTACAATCATTCATCCTAACTAAATACTTAATTACACATCATGAGAAAATAAAAATACAAGAAGGAATTAAAGTATATCACTGGGTATTAAGGAAAACGAGAAAAAAAGATAAAGATTTTGCACCAAGATTCCGCATTCTTCTTGTAAAATTTTGAAACCCTAGCTACTTGATTTTTCCCTCCTTTTGGCTTGAATAATATATGTACAATGAATCCCTCCAAACCTTGGGTTGAATATGTGTGTAATGAAATCCTACAAGCCTTCTTTAATTGTTGGACTGTTGTGTATTTATAGAACAAGATTAGGCAAAGTACTTGTTCAAATTGATTTTCACCAAATAATTCAAATATGGTTTCCATCAAAGAGTTTAAGAAATAAAATGAAACAATTCCCTTTTCCAATTGAACTCCTTTTCTCATGTCACTTTATTCTTCCATCTTCTTTTATTTTGCAATTTAAGCCTCTTCATTCCCAAAATATAATATTTGACCCAAGACAAGTTTCAGAGTTTAAAATTTAGTCCTCAAACTTTCCAAATGTTGAATTTAACTTCTGAACTTATGAATTTTTGCCGAATGCTCTATTAATAATTCCAATTGCTCTCTTGCAATTCGGTTAATTTTTAATTACTTCAAACCAACTCCAAATAGCCCATTTTCACATAAATTTTATCTAACTTGGAATTTTCCTACAATTGACATAATTTACACAAATTAAGTAGATGATCACTCAATTTACTTATAAATAAATAAAAATAAAAGAATGAATAAGAGCATGAAATGCGCTTATCAATTATGCAAGGTTTTTTTATTAGAGGAGATCACTTATATGGTATGTGTTTATCCTTGGAGGCTGAAGTATCAGCTGGAAGACTACTTTGCAAAATACAATAGCAATGTCTACAATAGAGATAGAGTACATAACTATTACAGAGGCATGTAAGGAGGTTATGTGATTGGGGAATTTAGTTAGTGAAATCAATGAAAACTTGCAGATTTCTATAGTGTATTGTGATAGTCAAAGTGCTATCTTTCTGACTCGAGTTAATATATTTCACGAGAAGACTAAGCACGTTGATTTGGGATATCACTTTGTGCGTGATGCGATTTCTCATGGTGATATTGTAGTGAACAAGGTTGATACCAAGGAAAATCTCGTCAATATGATGACAAAATCACTTTTCATTGTTAAGTTTGAGCATTGCTTGAAGTTAGTTGGTGTTTTTCATTGATTTAACCCATTGGGGGTTTGTTTGGAAAAGGTGAAGTGATTTTTACTTTAGAGACGTGTTTTGGAATCCGCATGACTTGAACATTTGCTCGCTTGAGTTTGTGATAGATAGCCACAATGATCATACTAAAGATGTTGACAATAGTTTTCAGTGGTATTTCTTAGTGAATAATTCCAGCTGAAATTTGGTGGTCCATTTTGCACAACAAAGGCAACCGCATCTAGTGTTTTCCAATCACATGTGAAGAGATGTCTCGTTGTTTTCCATCTTGAATAATGAGGGAAAATACCTTGATCATAGGCAGTAAGGGATCCATGCGTAAGATCTGCCTTCGAACTCTAGCATAAACGGGGTTAAGTCTCATGGGAATCGAATAGTACATTGTGTTTGTTAGTATATTTGCAATTTCCTTGCCATGTCGCCATCACAAGGTGGAGGAGGATTTAGAGCATCTCGAGCATTCCACAACCCTTTTAATTTGTTTAGTGGTCGCCAATTCTCATGTCTCTTTGAACGCACCAATGAATCTCTTGTTCAACATGAAAAAGTGTACATTATATGCATGAGAGACGCTTTTTCAATTCCCTGTAAGATCTTGAAGGTACTATCATTGTACATCACACTTTGAGCAATGTTTGGTGAAATGGTGTTGAGGATCCAACCCTTGACAAGGAGATTGCAGCAAGTCCATTGCTTGTGTTCCCTGGTGGATGTTTATGATGGTTTCATAATGGATCCGTCTACAAAACCATCATTGTTCTTGGTGATGAAAGTCATGAGCGTGGCATGACTCCAAAGACGATAATTGTCCTATGTCAATATTTGAGTCAGAAGAATTAAACCTAGTTGATCAAAATGATGGAGATAGAAGGGATAGCTTGGATCGTCGTACATGTTGGTAGAGATCTTAGTTGCATTTGAAGTTTCATAATTTTTTGCCATGGAAACTAAAAAGAATGGAGGCTTGGAGTTGAGTGGGCTATGAAAATTTCAGCGCTCTATACCATGTAAATTTCCTATGGCAGGAATGTGTAAAACGTAAAGAAGGAAAAGAGAATTGAAGAAGAATACTGTATATTCTGTGATTTGAATTGATGTGTACAATAGGTATTTTATACAAGATGAAGAGAATAATTCTATGCCTAACTGTAGAAACTTTCCTAACTAATACCCTGATTTAAAGAAATTACAAAGAATCAAATACAGAAAATTAACACAGAATCAACGAATAAGTATCTAGGATCTTGATTATTAATAGTATCAAGTGGTGTTTTGAATTTCTAGAATTGTTAAGGGATAAATCCTATATCGAATATGTACAAAAAAAAAAATGAAAAAAAAAGATCAAAATACTAGGATTTGGGTTATTTATCTTAATAAGGTTGATATTTTAAAATAGAAAACTAAGTTTTAAGTTTTAATATAGCTTCAGAGCTCATAAAGCTCTAACGAGCAATTTGATTCGAGCAAGACTCAAAAGCAATCATACGAATTTCCAAATTTGTTTACTCAAACGAGCATTCATCTTGTAGGGGCATGTTAAGGAATAAAATCCCACATCAAATAATTATAAAAAAATATAGACAAATATATAAGGGCTTGAGTTACGCATCTTATTAAAGTTGATCTTCTAAGACGGAGCCCCAAATCTTAATAAGAATTCTTGATGACATTCTGTAGACAAGATAGATGGCACAAAGAATATCTTCACTTCAAAAGTGTTTTGAAATTTCTATGGTAAATCTTATGGCCTAGCTATCTCAAGAATGTGCCTATTTTTTAACTCAGATTCTATTGGGGTGTATATACACATGAGCTATGATGGATAGTTCCATTTTCAGTTAAATATGAGCCATAACAGTTGAGTAGTATTATCTCCCATTATAAGTACAAAGGATTTGAATCTCATTTTGAAAATGATTTTTAAACATTCTATGAAAAACTTCAAAAATCTTTTTGGCTTAAACATAAACGAATAGGTTCATCAATCAATATAATATAATGAACCATTTTGCTCTGGAAATATTAATCAGGAAGTCCCAGAAGTTCACTATGAACTAGAGAAAAGGGTTTTGATTTTATATAGGCTTGTGCAGGAGTGCGATGGTGTTCAGACAACTTATAATTCACATTGAAAATCATGAATGTTCCTATTTTGAAATAAAGTTTAATTACATTCAAGTATGGAAAACTAGGATGATGTATCTCTTGTGCCGAAGTTTGATCCACTGGAATTTGAGATAGATTATGTGCACTTGTCAATTTACTCTTGAAGTAATAAATTCCATCAACTTAATTAGCACAACCAATCATTTTTCCCATGCACAAGTCCTCAAATTTACATCAAGAAGGAAAGAACTTGGCAAAACAATTAGACCTACCATAAGTTTGCTAATTAAGAGCAAATCACATGAAAGATTTGGAATCATGTCCAACTTCATCGCCAAATATCCCCTGGTTCTACATTTCATTGAGTGCATAAGCTCAAATGCCGCAGTTACATTATATGCTATCATGCCTGAGTACAAAAGACACTTCAATTTTCTAGAGGACAATTTTCATTCATTTTGTGATAGTCTTTGCGACAATCTTGCAAATGACATTATCCAAACTAGTTGGTTGAAATACCGAAATACTTCAAGGGCAAGCAACTCTAGGAAAGAAGATAGCTTGAAACCCATTGGTGTCCAACGCTTTGAATGGTAAATATTGAGGAGCTACAGTTCACTAACTGTCTGTACTCTCTTTTTAATAAGAGAAATGCTATGAGTAGATAATTTTTATGTGAATGTCATGTGAAACATTATGGATAAAAATTATGTGCTACTAGAATTATCCTTTTAATAATAAGAAAAGTTCGTTATAATCTCATATATTCGACCATTCTCCACCATTTATTCTCAAAGAAATTTGGAGATCGATTCATCATTCCACTCCAATCGATTCAAGAATGTGAGATTAAATCCACATGTTTGGTAAAGTGAATAATCTTCTCCTTTNGAATTCGCTTTCAAGTGACTATTCCCTAGGCACACACGTCGCATTATTTTACAATTGAATCAAATTAACTTTGCATATTGTAAAGGAGTACAATGATAATCAATTGTACTTTTATATTTTTCTTTGTTTTTACAGGGCTAAAATGCATTTTATTAACTCAATATTCAAAAATGGATGACAAGAAAAAGATGAATGAAGTGAGTCAAGCTATAACTAGGCATATCAAGCAAAAAACAAGCCTCTACATTATGGACCACCTTATTTCTTTCCGATGAATAAAGAGAAGAATTCATGAATCAGGTATTAACTATCACTAAATCAATTTTCAAGCCTCAAGTTAAAAAATGCAAAAATCGAGTATTTATTTTTTAAATAAAAATATTTTATTAATTAAATATATGAAAGTCACAATTATGCAATTTATGGTCACAGATGCATACTTATGGGTCGCAATTTCTTTACTGATCATATGTTATCAAATTAAACGGTTACAGATTATTTCGAGATTACAAATTAAAATTTTTATACGTCACAGTTTATTTTATTGGTCATAGATCAAAGAAATTTTAGGTCACAGTTTATCTATCGGTCACACAATTTCAAATTTGTTGGTCACAAATTATTTTTTAGTCACAAGTTATCGAATTTTAAGGTCATATTTTAATAATTAGTCACAATGAATCAAATAGTTGATCATATATACCAAAACATTCCACCCCCGATCCCGATACACCACCAATATTTGGTCATAAATCAACCAAATATTTGGTCACAACCACTATCCCGCCACCATCGCCACAACACCACAATGCCACCACCAACAAAGCAGCCAACACTAGATCCAATACAGCCCTAACAAAAATCATAACAACCATCACTGTCATCGTCGCCACCACCACTTTTGTAACACCACCATCACCACACCGCACATACCACCACTAACAGATCACACCAATCCATCACTAGACTCACCACTACTGCCTATATCCTAC
>CAIGRN010117691.1:0-10562 GCA_903798345.1 Fraxinus anomala
AATTAGTGGCTAATAATTTTATACGCCAAAAAAACATTCCTATTTTGTTTACTACTCCATACGCTAACATTACCTTCAAAGACACACAGCCCGTGCATTGCACGGGCATAGAACTAGTATAAATCTTAAAAGAGAGGATTCAAGATTTACTATTCATTCTTGTACACGAGCTTTTACACCTAACCGGTTCTCGTACTGTTCATTATTCAGTTCCCACTTCCCATAAATAACGTGGCCAAACCTTTACTTCTTCCTTTCGCTTTTACTCTCCTTTCTCTTCGTCTCTCTTTCCGTCGAAGTCGAAGATATAGACACACTCTTTTGTCTTCGACCTTAGGCAGTGGTTTGGAGTTGGGATGGAGGTGGAATCGACAGGTCGAAGGTGGTTAAGGAGGGGCTGTAGCGAGTCAACCCTGAGAAGCTGAGGAAAGGCTGCTTTGAATTTAGCAAGGAAGGTGGGGAGATTTTTGTGGGTTTGTTGAATATGAAGAGGCCCTTCACAGCCATGAAGGCACTGGACATGAAGAAAGTCATTTATGATATTATTGAAAAGTTTGAATGATCGATTAGGGTTCTTGATAGAACGGTTAGCGTTTATGGAGTTGGTGACGCCAGGTGAAGTTCTAGAAAAAAAGCAGAGGGGTTGAAAGCAGCAAAAGGTGTTTATGTTTCACCCCATAATAATACTGTGTATGCATCTCTAACTGGATTCCGAACCCTTACCTATAAGTCTTCTTTCTGTATTCGCAGCATATTGTTTGGCTCAGAGAAGAAACAGGAAGAAGAGCTATGAGGATGAAGGTAAGAAAGGAAAAGTATAGTGGCCTAAGTATCCTTTCTAGTTCAGGAGTTGTTGTTGCTTTTTGTCTAACTTTTTTGTGATAAATTGCATCCTAAATGTTCCACAATGACAGATAGGTTACTGCATATTTAATTAATACCAAACTTATAATGCCTATCCTCTTATGGAACAATATTATGTTGTAAGGAATGAACGAGCTAGGGGTTGGTGAATAATCACTGCCCTTTGGAAGTAAACACTCTCTGTGAATTTGCAGATTTCTTGGGGATGGATGCCAGACCATACACGTTCAGTTATGCGGAGCTAAGATCTGCAACAGATGACTTCAATCCAGCTAATAAGCTTGGAGAGGGAGGATTTGGACGTGTGTGCAGGGTAAATTCTTTTCTGAAAATTTTCTAGATCAAAAATTATAGAATGGTGGAACAATTAAGAATCAGGCTTCATCTATAAACCAACACATGAAGTATGAGAAGAATTAAGACAAAATAAAGGTGGTAACAAATCCTTTTAAGTTTCAGTAGTTCACATTATTGCTATAACTCGATGTTTAGCCCACAATTCCTTTGTTATTTCTCCTTTACCTTTTGTATATTTGTATATCCCCAACCTGATATTGTATCAGAAGGAAATGTGTTCGCAACTGTGTCAGATCCTATCAATTCCTATTTGGTTTTCTTTTTGTAAATTCTAAGTTTAATAAATCTGAACTTTTTGTGTTGTGACCAACAGGGAACACTTGAGGATGGAAGAGTTGTTGCTGTTAAACAGTTGTCTATTGTATCCCGCCAAGGAAAGGGTGAGTTTGTTGCAGAGATTGCCACTATATCAGCTGTGCAGCACCGTAACCTTGTGAAATTGTATGGATGCTGCATCGAGGGAGATAAACGGTTGCTTGTTTATGAATATCTCGAAAACAAGAGCCTTGATCAAGTATTATTTGGTAGTAATGAGATAGCTTGCCTACAGCTTCATTTTAATTTCAACATTCAGGAGACTGAATCACTTTGCTTTGCAGGAGCAGGGAATAGAAGTTTATCTCTTAACTGGCAAACACAATTTGACATGGGTATTAGGGTATACACTTATGGCTGTATCCATGGCTATTTTCAATTTATACATCTCTTAAATTTTTGCTAATAGTGATCGTTTCTCTTGATAGGTGTTCTCATTATCATCGAAGGTGCCACATCAGGGCACCGTGTTGCAATGAGATTTTTGATTGTCGTCACTATCATACCAAAGCAAAGGTAAATGTTTATCAATTCATTTTCACAAATTTATTGAAGAAATTTATTGAAGGTGATTTTGTCTGTAATTTTGATACATTCGGCGTTCCTTGGATTTCAAGATACGTTAATTGGGAGTTCTTATTTTTTTCTTTTTTGAATTTGAAATTGTTTGAATATACTTGTATTTGGTGTACAACCTGTAGCGTTGAATTTATTTACTTCGAAAATGATAATTTGATTCGATTCATTAAATTATATTTTAAATATTAATCAGATTAGTTTGGTTTTGCTGTTTCTATCCTTTGCATACCCCAGAAATTATAGTCTCTAACGGTCACTTTGTTGCTTATTGGGAGAGAAAAAGTAGCAATTTGTGAGTTTTTATTTTAAAAACTTTTTTTTATTAATTTAATGTGCTTTTTAGGGTTTGATAAAGATGATTATGTTTTACTGGAGTTCAATAATTTCAAGAAAAAAAAGGCAATTTCCTCTTTCTTCTTCTCTTGAAGACAATCTTGGGATTTCGTTTTTCATTTTTTTTTCCTGTACGGCTAATGAATTTGTGAGTCTCTATTGTCGTATTTGTTTTTCTTCTCTTTAATGCAATTTTTGTAGGGGTTTTAGAAATGTGATTTTGCTCTGGAGTTGGATAAATTTTAAGAGAGATTATATTCTGGAAACAATCTTGGGACAAAGTTTACCGATCTGAACTGGGTTTTCAATTTCAAGTAATTTTCTTAATCTTTCTTGGTTTGTGTGATTTTATTTTTTGAAATGAAAAGAGTTTTATATTTTCATTTCTTCTATGCAAAGTGGCAAATCTTATGTTAATTGACATGTCGTTCACGGGTGAGAAGTTTGGTCATGCTTAAAATCTATTTTCTAGAAAACATGTTTTTAAGTTCGTTTGTTGAAATAAGTAACTTGTAAGCACAACCCAAGACACACACCTTTTTTTTTGATAAATGTGGGTGTTCGGGCACCATGCGCGCACCTCAACTAATCCCACGAATCTCTGAAGAACCCGAGATACTCTTGAAAAAGTTTAGGTTGTGTTTTAGTGTATAAAGACAAGGTTGATGCGAAGAATTCAGGGTGATGGTCTTTAAGCCCCAGGAGTCATCTTGACCCTAATAACAACTTATAACACAAATGCTTTTCTAATCATGAGTGAGAAACACATGATTAATTATACTTTTGTACAAGAGGAGTCTCATGATCTGGTAAAGGTAGAGGTCACTCAAATCAATGCTTCACTTGCAGAAAAATTAATTAATTATTTTGAACTATGTTTTTCTGTTTTTTAGCTTACATATTGTACTGTTACTACTGTAGTAGCAGTGAGTTACGTGTTGTGAATATATCAAGCTGTTTAAGCCTATTTTTATTGCACTTTCCAGTTTAATTGTTTTATGTTTTGTTAGGTGTGGAGATTATAATATCTTTTGCATTTTCTATGTTGCTTCATGGTGCAGTTCAGATTCAAGAAAGAAATATTATATGCAAATAGGTTATGAGAACTCGATATTTTACATTGCTGCTTGCAATAATGTCTCCTTGTTCTGAAACTTCATAACCGATGAAAATTATGTTTTTTTTAGGCCACTCCTGTATGTATCTCGTTGTACTTCTCATATGTATATCTTCTGGCCTACAACTGGTGTTTTCTTGATCTATATGGAAGTTGGTGGATCTATTTTGTATTAATGATGTCTGGATTTGCATTTGGTATCATATTTTGCACATAGCAATCTATGTAAATGTTCCTATATTTTCTTCTATATAGATCTACTTGCAATTCTCAAGATAAATATTAGTGGTTGGAGCTGAAGACATAAAATGAAGAAGCTTTTTTCGTTTAGAAAAAATGCATCTAACGGCAAAAACAGTAATCAAGTCTCACCACCATCAACAGATAAGCAAGTCTACTGGGAGAAACCAACAGAAAGTATCAACAAGCCCAGAAAAGAAAAAAGGGCTCGGAAAATCAGGTTTTTTGGTACTGCTTCATTATTTACTTTATGGGAAAAATCATGTGAAGATTTAACTCATCAACTTCATTTTAACTTACTGCCCTCATTCCACACACACACACACACACATCTTTCATGTAATAATATAATGTTGGGTTTCAAACTTGATTCTAAATTTAGTCTTTATTTTTCTTGTGTTTTGTTTGCAGGACTTTAATGAGTATTCTAGATGACTATTTTGATAGCTACTATTAAAAAAGAAATGTTAGAATCTCATGTAGTTGTTACACATTGTTCCATATTTTTTTACCTTAAAAGTATCCGCCTAACACTTCACAAGTTCCATTTTTATTTCTCGCTATTCTAATTTACTATTAATCTCTGATGTATCCATATAAATTGGATGACGGATTTGTTTTCCACTAAATACAATCGGAGTATTCTGTTGGTTTTTATTTTCAAAATGCATTTGATTTCATAATGATGCTCTACAAATGTTATGATTTAGCTCGAGTATGTATGAAATAGTTTACGACAGACCCAGGTTAAAACTATCACAATTTAAGCCACGAAGATATGTACTTTACCGTGTTACTTTTTGGTTCAATACTTATCACATAAGTCATACCTACAAATTATGATGGTCGAATTCAATACATCATGGAAAGAATTACGTGAATTGTTCAGAATGATCTTTGACTATAAAGCCTTTTGTTAACTGCAGTGTGGAGGTTATGACTTGCTCTTTGTACTCATCATTCACACACTTTAAAAAATGGAGCTGCAAGCTTAAGTGCTAAACCAATTGTAAAGCAAAGTATGTTACTACTTATTTAGTATTATTAGTCATTCATCAACAAGAAAGAAATAAAAGAGTCCAGTTTATGGTTTTGTTGCATTTCTTTCATCACCTTATTACTCTTTTTCACATCTAAATGCAGTTTTCACATCTATCTGGTTCTCAAATAGTTTTTTTCCACAAAATATCTTCTCCCCCTACTTTATTGCTCTGCTTTCTTGCAACCCGTCTCTATTTCCATTTCTTTTCCCCGTACAAACCTTGAAGACGCCACTCTCCTCCTCCTCCGCCCCGCTATAATCTTTCTCCCCTTCTTTAACGAAATCTTCGAAAACTGGTAAAGAAAATGAGCAGTCTTTGGTCCGGTGCGAAGCATAAGAAGCTGACCGATCGGAGCCGACTGGGGAGTCTACACTGGCCGATCTGAGGCGGTGAGGAGAGTGAAGATCGGAACTCAGTTTGCCACGTGGTGGGCTCTGAATATGACCGGATCATAGAAAGAAAGTTTTTTCTCAGTTTTATGATGTTTTCTGAAATTTCCTCCTGACTGTTTTTTGATCGTTCCCTTCTAATTAGGGCTTTATTGTGGATAGAAAAATGGTTTCATTTCATGTGTTCATTTCTCTTTTAAAATTTGATCTTTGTGTTTTTTCCCTTTAATTTCTGTAGGATTTTGGAGTACAAGATCTAGAGTTTTTATACAAACACATTAGCTATCATTCCTCCAGGTTACTTTATGCTATATGACTTTGCATTAAATGTACTGTTTTAGATGTACAAACTATTCATATAGATAATTGATATTGTTTTACATCATTTTTTCCCGTGATTTTTAGAGGAAATGGGTGATAGCTACTGGAATAATCAGCCAGTACCTCTGGAACAATCTAGGGGTGCGCTAAAATGATCTCACAGTGAATATCGTAATCAATCGATCAACTCTGGATTTGTATTGCAATTTTTACTTTATTTTTAAAATCTGAAATGTGTGAAAGTAGGAGAAACTATTTTGTTAAGGGGTTTGGGGAAATTCAATTTCGTGTCAAAGAGGATTTCTTTTCTTTTTAATAATTCTCTTGATATACTTAGCAGTGGATTAAATGAACCAAATCCAAATTTACCAAAATACAGTTTAGTTGCATTCCATTTTATTGATGTTATGACATGGGTGGACTGCTAAAGGAATATTTACTTTCTCAATATTTCAGCAAGGTAATTTAGTATTTGTTTTCAGTAACCATCTTCCCGCTTCTCCATGATCTGTCTATCTTTCTACTTCAGCATATTTGATCTAATAAATTTTTTTCTTTTAATTGTACGATGAAGTTCATGGCAGTGCTGATGTTCCAGAATCAGATATAGTCAAACATGCGGAAGAGTTAGTACTTTCATGCCATCTTTCTCTTCTGTTTATTTTTTGTGAAACTGCAGCTTAACTTTTGTCTAAATTATTTTCATTTGTTTATGCTTTCTTCAGTTGCTAGATGAGAGGGGGAGCATAAATGTACTATGGTTTCTACAAGCATTAGGTAAGTAAAAGAAGAAATCTTACCTTTACTTAGAATTCCATTTGTTGTTAAAAATTCAACCTTGAAGCTTCATTTTACCAATGAACAGGAGACCTGACATCCGTAAAGAGTTTGCAGTGCAACCATAATGGCAAAATGATTTGAAATTCTTTTGCAAGTTTTTGTTTTTTAAATACGGATGTCTGTAAGTTCCCTGTGGTTGTCTTAGTTTCTTGAATTCATTCATGGGAAGGAGTTTTTGTTAAACAAACTTGAATTTATTTGTGGGTTCTTCTATTGAGTCACAATGTTTTATCTCCTCCTCTTTCATAACTTTATTTATTTATTTTTTTTTGGTGTAGTGAAAGCAAAAGGCATTGGTAGATATACAACAAATGCACAATGTTCATGTAAGGACAACTGTATATTATTTTAAAGTTTAGATTTGTTACACAGTGTCTCCAACATGTTATTTCTGATGGAAGGGTCATTCATTTTTAAGCAGCAAATTGCTTATAACTTGGGATTACTGTTAGAGTGCCCAAGTTGAACCTACTTAGAATGCAATTATTTTGTGTTTCTTAACTTCTTTTTTTTCCTCCTTTTTTGGGGTATTCATTTTCATCATCCCCACATTAATAACTATATATTTCAAATGTTATTAGTTATCTTGCATCTTGATATATAACTGCATTCTAAGAATGCATTAAAACTTTAATAATTTAATATTAATCCTGTAGTATATGTAAGAAAAATGTGCATTTATTGGATTTTGAAATTCAAAGAATCTGTTCTAATGGATCAGATTGAGACATGTCAGTATGCTGAGCAATTTCTTTCACTTCTTTTTTTCGCATTTCTGTTTCCTTTTATATTTAAAGAGTGGAAAGATATGTAGATGTATGAAAAGGCAGTTGGAGGACAATGCTTCATTTGCAAACACTGTGGTCTTAATATGTTTCCCGATAATTAGTTGACCTATAAAACCTTGTGTTGAGAAAAAAAGTGTATTTTCTTGTTATACTGTTGTCATCTTCTGTTATTTATATGATTTGTTGGGGTTCCTGGATCATGACTCACTGTTATGTGAAGTGATTGATAAGCTTCGTAGTATCTTCCAGGTTGGAATTGGATTAATGTGATCTTCAGCTGTCTAAAATTAAATTTGGTCCCTAATTATTCCATTAATATACTTCACAAATCAGTAACTGGTTCTTCGCCCTCTGAAATGTGCACAGCTGGATGAAGGTCAATATCAATGCCACCATTGGCATCCGTTTACTAGGTAAACTGCTCGTGTCCAAGCAAAAGAATAAGAACAAGCATATATGTAGAGATGTTAAAATGAACAACTTGATACAGATTTTTTAATTCTACTTGTTATTTGTGTTCATAATTAGGTGTACTTTTTTTTCCCTTTTTGAGTTCATTTTGGATCTTATTTTCATTTGTACAAGCCATCTCTTGTAAATGCATTAATGAGAGCGATAAAAGTACAAATGTTAGGTCTACATTTTTTGTTTCTTATTTCACAGAACGTCTCTAAGGCCATTTGGTGAACAAATGTGTGTGAAAATTTTGTTCACACTTGGGATTGACCCTTCTCTCTCTATGAAATGTTATATCTTTCATACAAACATGTGTGGAAATTTTGTAAGACAATCTCCCATCTAATCCTAGCATTCAAGACGCTAATATTACCTCAAAAATAGCACAATCCGTGCATTGCACGTGACAAAAACTAGTATATATTAAAAGGGAGGATTGAGAAAATGTTTAAACACCCAATTTACCCTTATATATTTAGCTATATACCCTTATTTAATTTTAAGTTTGTTATATATTAATTAATAACATTAAATTCTTACCGATTTAGCTATATGTCCAATATACCTTTATTTAATTTTAGTTTTGTTAATAATTAATTAATAACAGTAATTCCATTTATTCAACATGAAATTTAAAAAAAAAATCATTTCCTTTTCCATCTGCCAATAATTTTGTAAATTAATATTTTTAATATTATATTAATTTTTATTAAGATCTTTTAACTTAAATTTCGTCCCTCGATTGAATTATTCAGTTTAAAAAATAACATCAATATTCCCTCATTTAAATGGCCGTTTCATTTGGTTGTTTCACACATATCCTAACAAATAAATCATATATTTAATATAATAAAATTAATGCATGCTGAATATTACTATATAATTTGATAAAATTTTATTTTATGTTATATTTAAAAGTTATTTTAATTGATAGTTACATATGAATTCCCATGATACCTAAGTTTAGATAAAAATGAAATACCAAATGATATAATAATTATATTCCCATTAAAAATTTTATTAACTACACAACATTATAACCGCAATAAATATTTATAATCTTTGCTCATTTTCATATTTAAGTTCTCAAATTTTCCCGCTATATTCTTATCACTATATAAAAACTAGATAAATTATTATATCATTATAATATGTGTTGAAATTCTAACCATCCACACACAATGTTAACAAATTAAAAATTTCAATATACAAAAAAAAAAAAACATAAGATTAAGGAAGATAGAAAAAATCTTTTGAGACTACGCTTTTGAATCTCCTACCAAGGAGAGCATGTGTGATAGTTTAAAATTTCAATACATATTATAGCTCATGTTTGGTCTTCATTATAATTTAATACACTTTTCTCTCTCCTCAATTTAAAAACACATTTTCTAATAAAATATTATTATACATAAACTCAAAAAATTTCCTTAATTTTTTAACCATTCATTTAAAAAAAAAATCACTATTCCAAAATACATTATCCTCAAAAACTCGTTAAAATAGAATCCAAACAGAGGCATAATGTTATAATAATTTATTTAGTTTCACATAATGATAATAATATAGCGAAAAATAATAGAGGACTGAAGTGTGAAAATAAGCAAAAATTATAAATATTTATTGCAGTTGTAATGTTGTGTAATTAATAAAAATTTTAGTGGGAATATAATTTAAACTTAGTTTTCATGTGGGATTCATATGCAACTACCAATTAAAGTAAATTTTAAATAAGGGAAAACATAACATATACAATTATATAGTAATATTGTGTATGCATTAATTTTATTATATTAATATATTGTTTAGTTGTTTGGATATATGTAAAATAACCAAATGAAACAATCATTTAAATAAGGGAATATGGATGCTATTTTTTTTTAACTAACTCATTCAACCGAGGGAAGAAGTTTAAATTATATTTTTATAATAAAAAATGTTAATAAAAATTAATATAATATTAAAAAGATAATTTAGGGAATTATTGACAAATTGTGCCCCTTTTACTAATCTAATAAACATTAAACTCCTACTTCAATTAGCTTCATTTTTTTAACTCAAATTTGAAATTATTGACTCTCTCTGAACACATTTTTCTATTACTAGTAGTAAGCACGTGCTTTGCACATCTTATATATCAAACAAATGATATATGTAAATTGTTAAAAAGAATGTATATACAAATACATTTTTTTATGGAATTATGTATATAATGTGAAAATATTAAATAAACTGAAATGTAATGTTTTGATTACAATAATACTTCTTTGTACATAATACTTTTTCTCAACTTGCCACAGATTTTATTCTTTTTATTGTTCACATAATCTACAAATATGTAAACCTTATAAAAATATTTACACCTATGCAAATTATTGAAACGTGTAATATTGTAAGTAAAGACAAAAAATGTACCAAAGTGAAAAATAGAGATCTAACCTTGAACGGAGAATTAAATTGTGTATCAAAAAACAAAATTCATTGAAAAAATCCTTTAATAGATGCAAGTATTAATTCTTACATAACCAAAATAAACTATCTTGGAAAATAGTTTTGTTATGATATGGACATTAATATAAAATTGGGAGAACGGTAATAATTTTGTGGCATAGTAATTCAAGAATTCACATACAAAAAAGAAAAATGAATTTTCTTCGACAAGTAATAAGAAGAAAAGAATATAAACTTAGAGAGTTTGTAATTTGCTCAATGAGAATTTGGAATCATAATTTTTAGAATTCACATAATAAATAGAAAAATAATACGAAATGAAATTACAATTGAAAAATCATACGTTGAGGATGAAAAACTAAAAATATATTATATGTAATAAGTAACTGGATTACCATGTGTTATATGCTTATACAAAAAATGAATATGCAATAATAATAAAATATTGAATATGAATTATTGTACTTCA
>CAIGRN010117695.1:0-17428 GCA_903798345.1 Fraxinus anomala
TAGTTTGATTATATTGCATTTATCTGATGATGCGTTAGGACAAGTTGAACAACATAAGTCTGCCAAAGAGTTGTGGGAAATACTTGACAAGCTATTTTTGGAAAAATCTCTTCTAAACAAAATACATTTGCTTCAAAAAAATTTTAGTTTTAAGCTAGACCCGGGAAAGAATCTTGAATCCAATTTGTGTAACTTTAACAGACTCGTCAAGTGTTTGGCCCACAATGATAAGAAATTTGATAATGAGTATCTAGCGGTTATACTTTTAAATGTTGCCTGAATACTATAGAGATATTAGGAATGCTATCACTTATGCTAAGAATAATTTGACCAAAGATATTGTGACTTATGCTTTGAGGACTAGGAAGCTAGAGCTTAAAAAAGAGTTGAAGGGTAGCTCAAGAGGAGAGAGTTTGTTTGTTAGAAGGAGGAATGAGACGAGAGAGAACTACTTTCAAAGTAAGAAGGGCAAGAAAATCATACCCATAAATTAACAGCAATAATATGGTGAAGAAATTATTTGAGATTTTTTCAACAATTTATTCACTTCGTAGTAAATAAATGAACTGCACGAGACTTGCACGCGATAAGGTAACAAAGGAGATGGATTTCCAATAAGAATTCTTCGAAGATCAGTTTAAAAGTAAAAAATTATTGTAAAAATGCGAAGGAGGAAATATACGGAAAATTCAACCCGATGACTAACTTGTCATCCTGATTTATTGGGAAGATTTAGTTTTCTACAGATTTCTATCCATTAATTAAAGTAAAATAGACAAAAATCTGATAAACTCGTGTGTTTAATACTATTTTTCGATCCAAATAGGTATCTATAGAAAATAGCAATTAATTTGTCGCATCATCAAGTATGTTGCGCTCCGCCATTAACAAATTTGAGACTGCATTTTGACCTTGTTGATCGTTATAAAAAAGTTGACCATATAGGGATGCCGAATCCTAGGTAAACAAATCAACCCCATATATTAATTGTAATAAGCTAGTGTAGAAGTTATTTCCGAGTTTTTCAACACCTAGATTTGTTAGAATTTTGTGATTTCATCGCTTTATTGTAAATAACCGTCTTGCACGAGATTTGCACGTGAAACTCCCAATAGAAACCGATGACCAAATTCATTCAACCTAATAAGGTAAGTCAGTCTGAAAAGATAAAAGAACATAAACGTATCTCACCTTATGTACCATCAAATTTCATTCATAATAGTGCCTTCGAAGTTTTTAAAATGCATAAATAATTAATTTGTCATCCTGATTTATTAAGAATATATAGTTTCTATGGATTCTATCCATCAATTAAAGTAAAATAGATATTTTTTTTTTGGATAAACTTGTTACATTTTTTGACAATTTCTCGATCAGAATAGGTATTTTTAGAAACAAATAATTTGTTGATCGACTAATTTTTTGCCTAGCAATTTTGGGAAAAATGAAAAGAACAATTGCAAGAGCCAGTTGTAGAGAGGGTGACTAGGTCAATGGAAATTATGCCACTGGCAATAAAAAAGTTCAAAGTTTAATTAAAGGACAATTTCATTTGTACCGAATTTTTTGTACTGAAAATATTACACCCTCTCACATGCGTGTAGGACCTGCATAAATAAAAAATTTCCAAATGTGTGGTCCCTGCATCCTATTGTGAGTGTAGGTAAAATATTAAATAAAAAAATGAATGTACATGTAACATTATCCTTAAATGAGATAGTTCAATATAATATGAGAGAAAACAAATTGGTAGTAAACTTCATTATCTACTAATGTAAATTACACGGGCAACTTGGACCTTTGATGAAAAATAAATTTGACATGCACTAGACACGATGTCTTGAAGGGTTAATTTAATTTAAATAAATGTATGTACTTTTAGTAGCTTAAACTTTTAAATTAAGTGATTTACCAAGTAAATCAAATTGAAGAGAAAGTGATACTATAACTAACATGCTCGGTTGAAAGTTGCATATTTTAAAATATTTAGCATATGTTTGGTAAGTATTTTAAACAAGCGTGTTTATAAATTGATATAAATTGCCAAACATATTCCTAGTTATTTTAAATTGTCGACTCTAAATTTACTATTGTCAACTTTGAAATAGAATAGAAGATATTTTAGATTTTCCCAACAACTTGATTTAATAGAATTTTGAGATTTCTTCACTTTGTTGTAAATAACTGAATTGCACGAGATTTACACGCATAGCCGGTCCCAACAGAAACTTGGGATTAAAATCCGTCATGAGAAAACAAAGAAGAGATGAATTTCCAAGAACAATTCTTCAAATACTAGTTTAAAAAACTTTACGATGTTAGAAACGCGGAGGAGGAAATATATGGAAAATTCAACCCGATATTAACACAATGGCAAAAGAAAAATCACTAAAAGCCCTCATTGGGCATAAAACATTATGAACTGATATTCAAGACGTGTTTGGCATAGGAAAATGAAGGAAATATACAAGGAAAATGATAGAGGAACATAGGGGGTGCCATAAAGGTTGACATAATTGTCAAATGAGGGCTTTGACACTCAAGAAATCAGGGTTGAGATAATTAACAAATTTGAAACTCAGGAACTGTGCTTTGACACTTTTGACCGTTATAATAAAGTTGATCGCGTAGGGATGTTGAATCCAAGATAGTCTAATAACTAACTAATAACAAGAAATAAATTAAGGTTCTATTCCTCCAAAAAAAAAAAAAAATGGAAAGTACAATATACACGATAGGTAGAAACTGAGCTAAGGTACGCACATTAGATTAGCTACAATAGCTATAAGTGGAGAGTATGATAGAATTAGCATTGAGTGGGAAGGAAGGAATTAGTAATCCATTCAAGATGACTTTACCCTAGAAGAACTCTAAGGGGAAAATCAACCCCGTATATTAATTACAAGAACCTAGTGTAGAAGTTGTTTCAAGTTTTTTCAACACCTAGATTTGTTAGAATTTTGTGAATTTTTTTTCACTTTTTGTAAATAGCTGAATTGCACGAGATTTGCACGTGAAACTCTCGATAGAAACTGAGGACCAAAATTTGTCATGATTAAAATAAAGAAAGATGAATTTCCTAGAACATTTCTTCGAATATTAGTTTGAATTTTTTTATTTTTATTTTTTACTGTAAAAAATGCGAAGGAGGAAACATATGGAAAATTCAACCAAATAAGGTATTCAAGTCTAAAATAATAAAAGAATATAAAAGTATATATCTCACTTTATTTTCTTATGTATCATCAATTATAGGCCCTTTGAATTTTGAAAACATACATAAATAACTAATTTGTATAACATGTTAACATACAATCACAAAGTAAAAATCACTAAAAACCCTCCTCAGGCATAAAACATTATGAACTGATATTCAAGGCGTGAATTAGGGAAATGAAGGAAATATTCATTATATCTGTAGAATTAGAAAAGTAATTTTTATAAAAAAATTTAAGCTATATGAACGGAATATTTAGTAATATACTAAATCTCGAGGTGCTTATGTTATTTTCAAGTAATTTCTCCTTCTCACCTAGCAAGAAGGGAGTATGTTTTCATGACAGAAGGATAAAAATTAGGAAAAATTAAGAGTCGACGTAGTAGCGTCAAAATTAAATTGCATTAATGAATTCCACCAAAATATCGTCGAGGTAATAATGCCAAAGCATTAATCAGTTCCACCACATAAATACTTTCTTATCAAGAGCGGAATCAAAATTAGATTGAATTAATTAGTTCTACTAAAATATTAGAAGTGTAATAATTGTTAGAAATATTACTAGTTATTATACAGTGAAATGCATAAATAAAACTTATCTACTGATCGAGTCTTGTGACTGCACAATGTCCTAAAACGAAATTGTCCGTCGATACAATGATTTTCATTAATTGAAATCAATGGAGTAGCTATACTATTTCTTTTTCACTCAAGTTGCCTCATTGGTTTTCTTGACAAAGTCTTAACGAGGCAACATTTAATAACTCTAAATTATATGTACTATTTTTTTCCTTTATTTGGTATTTTTGCCAAATAAAGCTTTTAACAAGTTATTCATTGTGTAAATAGTCAATTCAATGGAAATTTTTTAAATAAAGTAGTATTTGTGAATAGTCATTGTATTCTTGCAGTCATAATTGTAACTTATAAATATCAAGTCTTGGATCTCAATAAAATATACACAGAAAGAAGTCTATTTATTTTCTTTTATTTCCTCTCTAGTTTGTAAGAGTGTAGGAATCATTTAAGATTTTTTCCAACACCTTTATTTGTTGGAATTTTTGGATTTCTTCACTATTTATAAATTATTGCATGGCACAAGATTTGCACACGAAACCCTTCCAAATAGAAACCGAGGACCAAAACTTGTCATGAGCAAAACAAAGAGAGATGAATTTCGAAGATCGAATATCAGCTTAAAATTATTTTGTTGTCAAATATGCAGAGGAGGAAATATATGGAAAATTCAAGCCGACTAGGTAACATATATAGTCTTATGCAATAAAAGAATCTTCCTTAAAATTCAGATGTAGTCCCTGTTTGACACACATTCTTTTAAAACTCATTTTCAACCACATATTCTTCAATAAAATAATATTTTCTATCACATCAATAGTTTTTCCTTACTTTTTAACCATATATTTAATATCTTATCATTATTTAAAATACATTCTTTCCTCAATAATATCCATCAAACAAATCCAGTATCAATTGCAGGCCCTTTTGACCAACTTGTCATCCTGAATTATTGGGAAGATATAGTTTTTTCTATCCATTAAGTAACGTAAAATAGATAAAAATCTGATAAACTTGTGTGTTTAATACAATTTTTCTATTCGAATAGGTATCTTTAAAATTAGGACTAATTTTTACCTGCTATTTTCAGAAAATAAGGACGATCGCAACAACCATTTGTAGCTGGCTGCTATGCTAACTCGTTGATGATACAAAAATAAGCTATTGACTTGTGTTTACAAAGTTGACGAGACCTGGATGAACCTAATATTGCGTCATCAAGCATCCGTCATTAACAAATTTGAGCCTTAGGAACTACGCTTTGAATCCAAGATAAGATCTATTAATTGCAATAACCTAGTGTAGAATTTATTTCAGGTTTTCACAATATCTAGATTTGTTTGATTTTCGTGATTTCACTTTGAGTAAATAATTGAATTGCACTTGGAACTCACAATAGAAACTGAGGACCAAAATTCGTTATGATTAACATAAAGAAAGATGAATTTTCAAGAACAATTCTTCAAATATTAGTTGAAAATTTTTTTTTCTATAAAAATGCAGAGATAATTCAACCAACGGGGTAACTCGGTCTAAAATAATAAAGAATATCTCACCTAATTTTCGTATGTACCATAATTATAGGACCTTCGAAGTTTAAAAAACATACATAAATAACTAATTTGTCGAGGAAGATTTACTTTTCTACAGGAAATAAACTCGTTTATTTTTTTACAATTTTTCAATCCGAATAAGTGTCTTTAGAAATTAGTAATTTGTTGATCAACTAATTTTTTTATCTCGCTATTTTTGTAAAATGGGAAAGAGCAATGGCGACATCCATTTGTTGAGAGGGTCACTAGGACAATGAAAAATTACAGGGCTGGCATTATAAAATTACTAGGACAACCACCATCTGCTGACTGTTAAAAAATAAATAATAATAAATTAATATATAGTTTACAAATGTTGAATCCATGATAAGAAAATCTTCCCCATATAATAATTGCAAATAATATTATTTTAAAATTTTCCAACAACTTGACTTGATATAATTTTAAAATTTCTTCACTTTGTTGTAAATAACTGACATACCAATTACCATCAATCATAGGACATTTGAAGTTTTAACACATACATAAATAACTAAAGAAAATACCATTTGTACACTCCAAAGCATACATTATGCTTCACATTACCTTTGTTTTAAAAAAATTGTTAGAGGGAAAACTATTTTTTTTTTTTTTGAACTTGGTGTACAATTGATAAGTATATTTTACACACTTATTTGGAACTAAAAATATAAATATTTAATAGTTCTTTTGAAGAATTATAACCTAATTTATTGTATACCTCGTTTATTAGATGAAACTCGACGAAATGAAGTGAAATTAAAAGAACAAAGCGAACATTGGCGAAAAAATAACAAGATCCAAAGTTTGAGGATTAAAGTGTAAATACTCAAAAATTGTGTCGGACCTCACGATGAAGATTCGAGAAAACTATAACCCTTTGAGTTATCTTTACAGCTTAATTTGAATCGTCTCAATCGAATGACGAGAGAGAAAGTTACGATAAAAATAGTAAAGAAAGTGCAGTGTAGCTTTTCACCTGTGGCGCCACCAAATTCCACAAATACAGAGTCGTGGCGCTGTAGCGCAGCCTGGATGTATTTAGGGCGCATTTTTGGCCCGTTTTGAAGTTCATAAAATCTTACATTCGACACAAATGTAGGGAGGAGTATTTACAAGTTTTTTATACTTCTAATGGAGATACATAGATTGGGAGAGAAAAACACATAATTATCAAGATCAAAGAGCAAAAACTAGAGTTTAAAGACTTTTGAGGTTGAAGAAGATTCTTCGTGTAAGATCCAATTCTTTCCATGATCAAGATTTCAAATCCCGACTATAAACTCTATACTTTTTTTTTTTCATTATTATGAGTAATTAAATTCATAGATAAGGCAAACAATGTAACCTATTTGTGACCCTTTCATTTCTTTACTCAGGATTCTAGTTCTTTAAAGCATGTATTGATTTTATTCATAAATATAATGCTTTGAATTATTCGATCAATTATTCAATGATTTTGTGAAACTATTACGAATCAAGATGTGAGTTTAAATTTAGACCACATAGTAAAATTTGGTAATTTAGTATAACGTGTAGAGATACATATACTAATGATTGCGGTCATTATATGAATTCTTAGAATTAATATTTCGTTTAACTAAGATTTAATTCACATAAAAATATGAAATTGAATTAGTTAAATAAATTCAACGAGAACTCGAAATTGGTAAATTGAATACTTTAAGAAAAATCGACCGAACATTATAATAGTAATTAATCTTGATTGGCGAATTAAAATAAATCCATAGGTAAAATTGTAAATCCTATCATCCATATTCATACTTTCAAAATTCAAATTCGATAAATTGTGTACGTTAGATAATTTAATTTAGTTAGAATAATTTAGACCCCAATCAAAAATCTTATTATTTTTTTTCGATCAAATTAAAGTTAGGAATAATTTANAAATTAAAGTTAGGAATAATTTAACTAATTGTTAGATAATAGTCCTCGTGAAAATGATATTCAAACTCATTGGTCCACTTTATTATTTATTACGATCCGTACACATGTGAAATATAAAAATCGACAAGAATTTGGAGTACACGAAGCATGATTGTAAAATCTTCCCAAAAATCAAGTGACACATTAGTTATTCGATCGAATCATGCTTGGTATACATTTTGGTATACACCCTTGTTTACACAATGCCACATGACATCTCATTTGACATTTAAAAAAAAAAATCATCCACTGATGATTTCACAACAATCCATTTGTCAACAAGTGTATACAAATTGGGGGTTCAAATGGTAGTCCAAGATTTTAATCTTTCGATATCCATTAATTAAAGTAAAATAACTGACATACCATCAATCATAGCCATGAGAATCCTCAACTTTGTCGTAAACATGTTGACAGTTGACGCAACACAGACTAAAACTGCAACTACAATCAGAGGAGAATAAATATGAAATACTTAAAATACCAAAGACTTGTGCACGTTGGTCTTCAATAATTCACTTACTATATACATGTTATGTTAGTCTCCTTGGTATTGAAGCTCGATTCTATTGTAATAAATCTACAATCAGGGATCATTTTCTAGTCGAATATGCCTTTATAATAGTGTATTTTTCTTGTTAACGCTTACACCTGCATCAGAAAGCTTACTTCCAATTCTAACAGAATGCAATCCAATGTTTCCTTGTCAGTGAAAGCTACTGAAAAATCAAGCTGAGAAGTAATTCATGTATTAGGTAACACTGGCTCAAATTCTGAGGACCAAGGGCTCATTCTTAATGGATATCATACAATTCTCTCTCTAGCTTATGGCCATTACAAGCGTTGTTTGCAATTGACATATTAACATACAATGGCAAAGGAAAAATCACTAAAAACCCATAGAGAACAATAGTAATAATTTCAGTACGTGCTCTATATCATTTCAGAGGAATTGCAACTGGCGTTCTTGGGAAAAGGGTCTAATGTATAATGGCCAAGCCTTCCTGTACGATACAAATTAAGCAATTTTGTAACAACTCTACCATAATTCTCTTCATGATCAAATTCCTCAGGAAGATGAAAAACTCTCTGCAAAACTTTAAATTCGATTTCAATGAGGCGTGTCAGATCTTCCTCATTTTCCACATTACCAGCAAAAGATGAAATGGCCTCAAAAAGGGTTCTTCGAACATTGTTTACTATGAAATCCTGTACGAACAATCATCTATGCCAATTAGATCAACTAAATATGTAATGCTACGTAATTTTTATCTCATACTCATTTATGATAAATTGGTTAAGTCTAGTGTATCTTCGTTTGATGTAATTGAGGAAATATTACTCTTGTACCTGTGTGTGATCTGTTGGATATTGCCTTTCCTGTCTTTTGCCCAACTCCGAACTGGCAGGAATACTAGCTCCTTGATTAGTTGATGCTTGACCATTTTCAACGACCAACAACTTAACCCATTTCTTGTATTCGTCACTAAAGCTAAGGATAGAGAGAAAATACTGAGCAAGTTCTATTTCTCCAACCACACAATCTCCGATAGCTCCTGTTTTGGCGAAAAAAAAAAAAATGAAACCCTTAGATGGAAGGCATGTATGTGTTTCTGTATAGGTCTGTGCATGCATGTGAGTGTCATGTGTTTATTTCTAAATTATTTTCCCCTAAGGTGGAAAAATCGACTGTTGTTACTTGGCTTCCTTTGTACAAGCACAGAGAGAACGATATGTTGGTAAACATACCTGTTAAGGCTAAGTTGGAGCATACTCTATCATCAGTCACCTCAGGAGGCAAGACACCCGGGGTGTCCAAGACATAGATATTAGGATGGCTAGCTATCTGAAGTTGAAAACAGCTGCTTCAGTCCATGCTGGAAAAAAGTTTTGTGGGAACTTGGGAAATAATAAAGGATGAAATATGCTAATGTTATGCAGCTTTGTCGTGTTGATATTTTAAGCCAAGTGAAATAGAAATAAGTTCGAAATCAGAAAACATAAGACAATGGCAAGCTGGAGCCAGAAAATCACCCTACTTTTTACCAGCCAAAAGAAGTTGGCCTGAGGAGTGAGGAATAACAGTCAAATTAGTGATTATTAACAATAAAAATCTGGCTTGTTGCATTTGAAGAGTCTTCAAAAGAATTAACATGCTTCTCTGAATATCAAATAAATTTTAAAAATGCACGAGAAAAGAATTTCAGACCTTGAAGCTGGTAATATTTTTGGTTTCCCCTGGATATGGACTGATGACAGCATGCTTTAACTTCCCTTTCTCTTCAAAGTAATGAACATACAGCATGGATTTAGAAGCAGCACAAAATTTAACCAGGAAAAGGGAGACGGAAATTTAGTAATTACATTTAGATGCAAAAGTACATGAAAAGAATTGTGTTCAACAAGATGGTAGTGGAAACGAATTAAGCACCTGCAGCACTGATCCTTCCAACCTGATGCAAAGCATTGGCTAATGCAGATTTGCCAACATTAGGAATGCCAACTAGCATTAACGTTATTGTATGACCAGAAATATCCAATTTCTTCAATTCCCTGACTCTGGCTTGTAGAAAGTTCAAGAACTGCAAGTTGTTAAAATTTCTATATATTACAGATATGAATGCTGAATATCAGGATAAATACTTAGATATAAGATTCATAAAACAAAACATCAAGTCAAACAAGAGTCACAAACTTATTTACAGGATTGATCAGACATCATTTTAACCTTAATTTATACACGAACAGGAGTCAGCATGCTACAAGACTGTACAATTGTACAGCAAATTTGATAAATAGCTGCATGCGCTGTTTCACATCCATACAAATATAACTGATGTCATTTGAATCTATTCTTTATCTGAATCGGGCACATGAGCATGCAACCAGCAACACAATTGAATTAATGAAATTATGGAAAGAACTTATCACATGCATTTTAGAGGTGGCAACTTGGCCCTCGTTGACACAACACGAGCTCTACTCATGGCTCGCACGAGCCGAGTATATACTCTGCTCGGCACACGAGCTTTTTTTTTTTTTGGGTTAAAACTTTTAATTTTTTTTTAAAAAAACCCTCCTATTATTTGGGCTCGTGGGATGCAATTTCAACAGATGTAAAATTATACGTTTAGTTTAGTTATTGATCTGCCTCCTCAAAAACCTTCTTGAAGGTTAAGGTTGCGTTTTACTTTTATGTTTTCAGTTTTGAATTCATTTTCTATTTTCTGTTTTGAGAGATTATTTTTAAGATTGTAGAAAATATGTTTGTTTTATCTGAAAAACAATTTCTCAAAAAAAAAAAAAAATTTGGAAAACAACCCGATCCGAAAACACTATTAAGCAACCAACTATTATCAACAATGTTTAATTCAGAATAATTCACCATTAAAATAAGGGAATCAAGCAACTAACTATTGCAAAGTCTATCCTCATATATAATTTTTTTTAAAGAAAATCTCCATTAAAAAACTCTATCCACTAACAGTCCTAATTTGTAAATCAATTTCATTGATCTTTGCAATTGCTTTCCAGTTGGTGGTTGTGTGCAAAAGAAGACACATACCTCTAGGCCCCTTTTTCCCTTTCTCTGACAATGGTATTGTGTGCAAAGATAACCTAATGGAGGGCCCTCACCGGCGGCCACATGCCATTATGATTCCTTACCCTTACCAAGGTCAAATCAATCCCTTTGTGCATTTGGCCATGAAATTGGCATCACAAGGGTTCACAATCACCTTCGTCAATACCCAATCCATCCATTTTCGAATATCCAAAGCCAAAATGCAGAACAATAGTGAAGACATTTTCACCAAAGCGTGCGAATCCGGTCTGGATATTCGCTACGCAGCAACGGTTTCCGATGGCTTCCCGGTGGCCGGGTGGAGGACATCGCCGGAGAGGAGAGGTTGGAGAGGAGAGCAACCGTTTTTAACTTTTAGGGTTGAGTAGAGAAGACTAAGGGTTTTTATCTTTCAATTTCAATTTTAATTTAATTTGAGTGTTTTCAACTGAAAACACTCGAAACGTCAAAAATTCGTTTTGAGTTTTCTGTTATAAATTTTATCTTGTTTTCAAAAATACATTTTTGAAAATAACATACCAAACGCATTTTGCGTGCTTTAGAATCCGAAAACGACAAACCAAACGCACCCTAACCTTTTTGAAGGTTTTTGATGAAGTAAAATCAATAGCTACACATATTTTTAATCATGATATGGATTAATGCCTGTAATCTTGTAATATAATTGTGGAGAGTAGAGTAGAAGAATTGTAGTGTAGATTTTGTTGTGAGAAAATTGTTGTGAGAAGAGAGAGGAGATTGTAGAGAGTAGAAGAGAGATCGTAGATTTTGTTGTGAGAAAAATATTGTAGAATGAAGGGGTATTATAAATGGAAAAAAAAAAAATCAGAGGACCATTCCATTTCAAAGTTTTGTACAAAACTAAAAAAAAGTGACCAATCAGTAAAAGTGACCATTTGGTCCGAGAAGCCCACGAGTCGAGCACCTGCCACTTGGCTCCGGCTTGTCTTTGGACGAGCCCGAGAGCCAATGGCCGAGCTTTTACAAGCCAACGAGCCGCTCGACCCGTTTGCCACCTCTACATGCATTTCCAATTTTCACATCACGAAGTCAATAAGAGCTAAGATAGCTAGGTTCAGTCAAATTAACATGCACTTGAAAAGTTTGCAGACTTACCTCCTTAATATTCTCTTTATTATGGGAATTGACTCCAAAAACTTTACATTTCTTTTCCTCGAAAAACCTCATCCACTCCTGAGCAACAAGAAATCTAAGGTTTATATATATACATGCATATCGAAAGTGTAATGTAGACTAAACTTAGACAATCTGAAAAGAAGGAAAATATGTAGCCCCATATGCAGAATGATATGCATTACTAAGTATGATAAAATTTTAGATGGTCAACATTCATACTCAACCTATATTTTAAAGAATTGCACAAGTCTAATGCAGTTTTAGTTTTTTAGAACCTTCCATTATATACATTTTTCCAGCCTACAGATTAAATTTTGTTAGTTGCATTTAAACAGATTTCTATGAGTATTGCAAGCCAAAAAAGTTCAAGTTTCCTAGATCTTATGCAAAGGTCTGATAACAATAAAATCATTTTTATGCTTCGGTACATGTAGCTCACAATGTTGGGATGATTCTCCGAACACCTTTACCATGTTTCAACACTGAAAGATGAATATATATTCAGGAAAAGGCCGAAGAAAACATGGTCATGGGGATTGAGAATGATGTATAATGATAAGCCTGGAACATGTTTGCTGGTTCGTAGACAGCTTGTACTAGGAATGCCTTCCCTTTTGCTAATTCATTGATGATACTGGTTTATCAATAGAAGAAAACTCATATTGAGTTTGAAGAAAATAAATTGCATTCCACTAAATATGTAGCACTTTCTTGCCACCACCCCTGCGAAGAAAGTAGCATTATGTTATCACTTATCAAGTGATTGATGTGCAATTCACAATTGTCACAGAGGCAAACGGGACATGGGTTGTAAATCTTAACAGTTCCTGTAAATAGTATTATTACTCCCTTTTGCTAATTCATTAATGATACATATTTTCACAAAGAAGAAAGCTCAGTTTGAGTTTGAAGAAAATAAATTGCATTTTCCACGAAATATATATCACTATTCTTATGTTGTTCCCTATTGCAATACGGTATCAAATAATTGATGTACAATTCATTCATCAAAGGTGGGAACCGGACATTCAGTTGTATATCCCAACAAGTCCTGTGAATACTATTACAAAGAACTAAAAAGTGATTAACAAACGATCACCTTCGTTTGTGAGCGGTTTGCAAGGTCAGTCTTGTTTAGCACTATGATGCGCCTCAACGAAGGTGGAAAATTTCTCAGTTGCTCACATTCTGATGATAATGGAATCTAACAAAGAAAACAAAAATAAGAAATATCACATCAGCATATTACTCGTCCATCCTAAATTACAAAATAACATTTGAAGCATGTAAGAATTAAGAACCGAATACAGCTCCCTCTCATTGTTTAATTCATGTTGATTTCAACTATGACTAATCTTTACAGAGTAAATTACTGGAAGCTCTATTCCCCAGACAAATACCCGAACCCCATATCATAAACTATCAACAAACAAGCCTGTTTCAGTCAGACATTTTTACAAGCAGTTGGTTTGCAATAAACACATTACATATGTGTCCATAGAAATCGCAGGTTTACCCTGGCATCACGGACTTCAATAATGAAATTGACCAACGGGATACGGTCAGCAATGGCGCGGGATGCAGCAGCCATGTGTGGAGTGTACCACCATTTTGACCCTCCATTTCTTGCCACTTGTTTAACTGTTTTTCCTAACTTTTGAACTAGACTATCCATTGGCGCCAGATCATTCTAAGCCAAGGAGGATCTGCAGTTTTTGAGAAAAAAAAAATTTCAAAAAATTAAAGTTGAGATAGTTAAGGTTCACCAGGAACAGGGGTGGAGCTAGGAATATTGTAAAGTGCGGGAACAATTTAATCAAATGTGGATGTGGTGAGTGATTAAGCAAAAATATGTTGTGCGAGTGCAGGGAGGGCATGCCCAGAAAAAAGACAACAAATCAAGATAAGCAAACGAGTGGTATTGGGTGTCAGCATACATGGTTTACGTTGCATGGTTAGTACTACGGAATGCAATATCAAGTCCTCATGTGTGATAAAATGTTATGAAAAAAGAATTACCTCCTCAATTGACACACTAGCATCTTCAAGGGTACTCTGGATACATGATGAGACACCAAGTCCATTAGCTCTAGGATCAGTCATATGATAAGCATCACAATTTACTGCACCAGCCAAGTACTTAGCAATTATCGGTGCATAGAAGCAATAATTTGAGGTAGTTCAAGCAGTTAAAATCGAGTAATTTGGCCCCAACAAACCAGGAGTTAGCCATGTCGAACATCATCTAAAATTTAAGTAGACACTTGTACAATATTTCAAGACCTTTCACTTTTAGCATTTAACCCAATTCAAGAAGACCAACCAACACTCAGAAATAGAAAACTGAAAACAATGTGAAGTGATAAATTCTTCAAAATTCAGACCCCCGAAACAAAAATCATTTGCCTGTGTTAAATTGAAATGAAGAAAACTTAAAATTATCATTTTTCTCATCTCAACCAATCAGTTATGAGGTATCAGAGGTGGAGGAGCCCATGTTCAAGCTGATAACAAAACCTTAATGCCGAAAATCCCATTTCATCAACAAAGAAATTTACACTTGTCTATTCAGCGCTCCACTTCCACCACGCCAATTCGCACACAATTCTCTTCACGGATAAAAATGTACTTAAACAGGGAAACTTAACTCGAATCAAAAATCAAAACCAAAGTTTATATCATTTAATCTAAATATTTCAATTAACAATCTATGACCAACCCATATAAAAAAGAAATAAGAAAAGATAAGCCATCAGCAAAAATTCAAAATTCAAAATAACAAAGAAAACAAGTCTTTACAGAAATATTTTGATTTGGGCCCTGGGAGGAGACAAGAGTGAGAGGCGCCGGTGGTCGATGGTGGAAGGCGGTGAGAGAAGAGAGTGAGAGCTGAGGAGCCGGGCGGAGTAGCCAGTGGCGGAGGAATGAGAGGAGCGAAATCTGTGGTTTGGAGAGTTAATTTTCAATGGCACGTGGTTACTAGTTGCTCCGCATCCTTAAAAAGTTACTCATTGTTAACTAAATTTTATATAGGATACTGTTTATTCACTGAAATTTAAAATTTATTCTTTGCTTACCTAAATTTAAACAAAATTACTAGTTATTAATTGAACTTTGTTATATGTAGTAATTATGGAAATGATACGAGTGATTAATGGGTAACTTTATTCAAATTTTGTTGAGCAACAAGTAATCTTTTAAATTTTAATAAGCGAGTAGTTACATATAGTAAAATTCAATTAACAAAGAGTAACATTTTGAATTTCGATGAGCATGTAATAATCTAAAGCAAAGTTTAGTGACCATTGATTGAATTAACTCGTGGTTTGGATGGATTGCTCTGCGTGGATAAGTTTTCTCTTGGTAATGAATTCAAAAGCCCAATAGACCCAAAAATAAAAGTGCAAATTATACAAAATCAGAATTTTAAAATTTTAATTTCAAATTTCAGGTGTGTTTGAGCCATATTATTTTGAAAAAATATATTTTGGAATAGTAGATTGATGGAGAATGTGTGGTTGAAAAAGAAATAAAAGTTATTGATGTGATGAAAAAAAAATTTTGCATCATGCATGGACATTGGACGAGAAAAAGTCTTCACAGGGGAAGGGAGACTGCGTTATTGAGGTCAAACGTCAAAGAACGCTTATTTCTGGTTGAAAAAGAAATAAAAGTTATTGATGTGATGAAAAATATTATTTTATTGAAGAATGTGTGGTTGAAAATGAGTAGAAGAATGTGAATGAAAAAATAATATGGCTCAAACAGGAGCTTCATATATAAAATTTATTTATACAAAAATCATATATTAATTCATCTATTTCATCTATATTCTCTCTCTAAATCATAATTACCCAAACTTAAAACCCTAATTTTATTCATCTCTTCCCCACCTGCTCTCTCTCTTCCCTCTTTCCCGCACAACCGCCATCGGAGACGCAGTGAAGCTCGTCGATGCTACAATCGACGGCCAACACTGCGAGCGACTATGCCGTGCGATGCTGCGACGACGACTTTCCTTCGTGCGAGATAGTTCTTCTTATTTTCTTTTTATTATTTTTGGTGTGGTGGTGTACGGTGGTTGGGTAATGTGCTATGTCCGATGGTGGAGCTGTTGCGGTGGTTGGGTGCGGTGTGGTTGGGCGTGGTGTTGTGTGAGGTGGTTAGGTGCGTGCTATGTCTGGTGTGCTGGGTGCTGTGTGTGGTTCTGTGTGTTAGCGTGGTGTTGTGTACGGTGTAGTGGGTGTTGTGTGTGGTGACCGTGGTGTGTAGTGGTTATTGTAGGGTGGTGTGGTGTTGTTTTAGCGGTGGTGACTAGTGGCATGTGCGGTGGTGTTGCTGGTGCGATGGCAAGGGTGGTTGTGATAATTTTTGTTGGGAGTGTATTTGATCTAGTGGTGGTGGCTTTGTTGGTGGTGGGATAGTGTTTATGACCAATTATTTGGTTGATTTGTGACCAAATATTGGTGGTGGATCGAGGTTGGTGGGTGGAGTGTTTTGGTATATGTGACTAATTATTAAAATGTGACCTTAAAATTCGATAATTTATGACAAAGAAATAATGTGTGACCTAAAAAATTGTTAATATGTGACCGACAATTTGATAATTTGTGTCTGTCTAATTAACTGTGATCTATAAAATTTTTGAAGTATGACCGTAAGATAATTTATGATATAAAATTTGTGATTTGTGACCAATGAATAATATGTGACTTATTAATTTGATAAATTTGTGACCGATGAATTTTTGATTTGTGACCGATGAACAAATTGTGACTTATAAAATTTTTGAATTGTGATCGTAAAATAATTTGTAACATACAAATAAAAATTATGATTTGTGACCAATTATATGAAATTTGTAACCAAATTATAAAGAATTGTGACCTTAATATATTTAATTAATAAAATATATGTTTAATTTATTTATTTATAAGTAAAATTTAACAAACTTTGATATTTAATTATTTTATAAATAAAATTTAAAAAACTTTGAAATTTTAAATTTTAAACTTCATCTCTTAAATTTGAAATTGGTAAAACTAAACATCTTATTTATGAAATATTCCCAAATAAAAAATTGAAATTGATTTGGGTTGGGATGGGCCCAAAGTTGTACAGGCTGTGCCTGCACTAGCCTTATTGGGCTCCGTCCCTGACCAGGAATCAACTTTGTGGAAATTACACCAGTCCATACTTTTCAAAATCAATATTCAAAAATCAGGTAGGAAGTTTCATTTTTATAAAAATCAGATATTCATTTAATTATTATAAATTAATATTTTAATATTAATAACAATATAAATTAATTTATATACACACCCCAACACTATCTACCCCCGTCCAAACCCTAAAATCAATTTTTCTCACAATCTACTCTCCACTCTCTCATCTCAT
>CAIGRN010117697.1:0-11603 GCA_903798345.1 Fraxinus anomala
AACCATCATCCATCTGCCACATCATTCATCTGTAAAGCAAGTGGTAAAGGAGGTGGTACAAATGTCTTAACTCTTTCCAAAATGTAATCTGTACCTTTTTTATGCTAAAGAACATTGATCTACTTTTGCAGGGCAGAGCAAGGGAAGCAGGTGAGATCAACAAGAGCTTGCTGACACTTGGTCGGGTCATAAATGCTTTGGTCGAGCACTCTGGTCACATACCATATAGGTATAGGTCCAATCAACTTTTCAATTATGTGTACAAGTAGCTGTACATGTTTCAGGGTATATAAACTCTTACATCCAAAAATCTCACTTGAAATCTCAGAGACAGCAAATTAACAAGGTTGCTGAGAGATTCTCTGGGAGGGAAGACAAAGACTTGTATAATTGCCACAATATCACCCTCCATTCACTGTTTGGAAGAGACACTCAGCACTTTAGATTACGCTCACCGTGCCAAAAACATAAAGAACAAACCAGAGGTCAGTACTTTTGATATTCTTGACAAAAAGAAAAATGTGCTACAATTGTTGTTTCTTTAGCTATTTATTAGATTGGACTGGTAGATAAATTCATTTTTTTGTAATTGCAGATTAACCAAAAGATGATGAAATCTGCAGTGATGAAGGATTTGTACTCAGAAATTGAGCGATTAAAGCAAGGTTGTTGATTGCTCCCTCTCCCTCTTCCTCCCTCTCTTTCTCTCTCTGAAATGTGTGCGTGAACTTTCCCTAGGTTCACCTAAAAATGCTCAACGTTAAATCTTCTTTCAAGCGGTATTCTTTACAGTGATGCGTACCTTACAAATACTTTATGTGCTTCAGAGGTGTATGCTGCCAGAGAGAAGAATGGGATATATATACCAAGAGATCGTTATCTCCAGGAAGAGGCAGAGAAAAAAGTTTGACATTAGGAACTTAGTCTAATGATGTTATAAAATTACTTAAGAGATTCTCTTGTGAAATTCAAAATTTGTTATGTTTGTGCCCTTTCAGGCCATGTCTGAAAAGATTGAACATATGGAGCTTGATTTAGAATTCCGGGACAAGGTATTTTAACGTAAATGTTGATTATTTGGATATCATTTTTGTGTACTACTAAGAAATTTGATTCATTAATAAATTTTGTTTTGTTGTAAGTAGCAATTGATGGAGATCCAGGAATTATACAACGTTCAGCAGCAGTTGACTACCGAATTGAGTGAAAAACTTGAGAACACTGAGGTGTGATATACGAATGTTCACCTTATCCAAAATAAAAATTTACTTCCCATTTTCTTAAACATTGTGGAATAATTATGCTACCTTTTTCTTCATTCAGAAAAAGCTACAGGAAACTGAGAACGCATTGTTCGATCTTGGAGAAAGACACAGGCAGGCAAATGCAACAATAAAAGAGAAAGAATACCTGATATCCAATCTTCTTAAATCTGGTAGTCTCACTTTCTGTGCCTATTATTCTTCAACCTAGTTTCACACTAAAAGCTTTGAATTTCTTGCTGAATTGTTTATTTATTTTTCGAAATGAAAAATAACATAACTTTTTGCATTACAGTTATCTATTTGAGTCAAATGTGTTAGATTCATATATATATATATATATATATATATATATGACCTCTAATGTTGTTCCACTGAAATTTTCCAGAACTCCATCAGACCATACTATCATATTCAAAACAGATCAGCAGATAAGATTATGTTTTCTTCTGTGATGAATTAATATTCAGATCAATAATAAGTAAATTTAAGGTTCTCCAAAGGAAACTTCGAGAATTACAGGCCTATATAACATGAAATATAACCATTTATCTACAAAACCCCCCTTTTAGATATTTAGAATTTAATTTTTCTAAAAAACTCTGTATTTCCATAAGAAATCTTGTTCATTATATAACTAAATAAATTTGAGAGAGTTAAAATATCCATCTTCTAGGTAGTTGTCTTTGCTCTCTTTTTTCCAAATATCACTCAACTGGAATTGTTGAACTTCGGAGGTGAACCTAGATTACTTGGTTCTCATTGTAAATTTTGCTTGGGTCAACTGACTTTTTGGGATGATTTGTGTTTGTAACTGCTGTTATGATTCATCTTATGTTTATTGTTATCTAAAGATCATGTTTGGGAAGTGTTTATAAACATTTAAATTATAAATTGATAGAAATGAGTGGTGGATAAGTGGGTACTACTTGTGGACCCTCGAAATGAGTGGATAAAAAGTGTTTTGCGTGTTTATAAACTTGAGCTAAACATATGCAAAATATATAGCTTCCCCTGATTTTGCCACCATGTTTGAATAAAAGGACATCCATGAAACAGCTTTATGACTTTTTGTATGATTACCTTCTACCAGAGAAAGCACTTGTTGAACGGGCACTTGAGCTTCGAACAGAACTGGAGAATACTACATCAGATGTCTCTAATCTGTTCACGAAGATTGGTTTGCAACCTAATTTTGGAATTTCAAATATGCAATATTATTTTTGAAAGGAAAAATAAATGAGCCTATGCTAATCTTATGTATGTATGACTGATTTTCCAGAACGTAAGGACAAAATAGAAGATGGCAATAGATTTCTTATCCAAAATTTCCAATCCCAATTGACTCAGCAGCTTGAAATCTTGCATAAAACTGTGGCATCTTCGGCTACACAACAAGAGCAACAACTCAAGGAAATGGAGGAAGACATGCAGTCATTTGTATCCACAAAGACTGAGGTATATGACGTTAAATGGATAAAGCCTTTAGAGGTAGTATATGGTTAGTCAACACAGTTTCTAATCTTGTATGCTTGTAGGTTGCTGAAGAGCTTCAAGGTCAACTATCAAAATTGAAAAACATGTATGGTTCTGGCATCAAGGTTTTAAATGATTTAGCTGCAGAGCTTGGTGATAACTCTCAGTCAACATTTGGTTGTCTGAATTCCGAAGTTTCTAAGCATTCCTCAGCTTTAGAAGAGGTTCGAGTACATTGCAATGCTCTGAGAAATTACTTTATAGACTTATTTTAGCACGTGTTTGATATTAGTTGATAAAATGCAGCTTTTCAGAGGAATTGCTTCAGATGCTGATACACTACTTCATGATCTTCAAAACAGTCTGCACTATCAGGAGAATAAACTAACAGCATATGCACTGCAGCAACGCGAGGTTAGCATTTTCTTAATTAACAAAAATGCAGATTGTTTTGACGCCTAGCACTTTCTTTGTTTTTAATTTATTTCAAGAAGGGACGTAATCGACGTTGACATATTTTCCAGGCTCATACCAGAGCTGTTGCTATCACAAGATCAATTTCCCAAATTAATGTAAACTTCTTCAAGACTTTGGACATGCATGCTACAGAACTGGGCCAAATTGTGGAAGAAGCACAGGTGGTTAATGATGAGAAATTGTCCGAGCTTGAAAAGAAATTTGAGGTGATTAAGCCCCTCATCTAAAACACACTTGGTATGACTAAGCATACTTGTTAAACTCATTCTGCATTGGTTGTCTCAATTTTCTATAGGAGTGTGCTGCTGATGAAGAAAGGCAAATCTTACAAAAAGTGGCAGAGCTGCTTGCTGGTTCAAATGCTCGGAAGAAAAAGCTGGTACATTCACCTGTATTACAATCATTTTATTTGATAATGACAGTAATCCATGGCATCAAATTTGAGAAATTTAGATTAGAATCGACATGCCATTTTAGCCAGCTGCTCGAGTGACTTGTCTTTAATCTAGTCCTTGTAGATTAATCACATCTACTTATCACATTTCTGTATCTATTTTCATTGATCCTCCAAGTTGGTGCTGTAAAGTGTTTGCAAAATGAAATGTGATAAGAATAACCAAAACGTCTTACTGTTTTATACTCAGTAGTACAAAACCTACAATCCGGTAAGGCTTTGAAACAGCTTCTTTCTTGTGAAATATTGTCACGACATTCTTCTGTTAGGGGTTTTCCATAAATCTTTGAACCATACTTGCTGGTAGATTTAGTTTCACAACCATTGAAGTCACCTATGTCATTATTCAACTAAAATTATTTGCCGTTTTAGCTTCTACCAACCTTCAAATTACTAAATGTAATGAACAATTACAAAATCTTGTAGTATATAATGGGTATTCTAGAAAAACGTTAAAAAATCGTCACGAGGAGAACTTGTCAACAATGATTGTTTCTATTCTTTCCTTGCTAGCTTCTGCTAGGAGTTCGTCATAATTTCTTATGGAACACACATGTGTTTGTCGTTAAGGCAGTATATGCTTCAATTTAATGACTCTAGATTTTATGTTTCATGTTTTTGTTTTGATCTAGTGCTCATATCCTTGCAAGAGTGATTTCACGTATTATTTCTGTTAACATGGTTCATTGTTTTGACAGTTTTGTATTTTCCCCCTTTTTTTCTTGTTTTTCCCTAGGTTCAATGCGCAATAGATGGACTTCGGGACAGTGCAGCTAGTCGAACCAACAGGTTACAACAAGAGATGTCAATTATGCAGGAAACTGCTTGTTCAATTGAAGCTGAGTGGACAAATTACATGGAAAAAGCTGAATCTCATTATCTGGAGAACACTGCTTCAGTGGAAACTGGGAAAAAGGATATGGAAGAGGTTCTCCAAAACTGGTGAGTGTACTCTTCATTCTTGTTGCCAAGAGCATGTTTTGCTATGCTTAGAAAATTTGCTTATAAGTCAATAAGTAAATTTCAAAACAGCATAGCATAACATGATCTATATTCATTAATATCACTGTGCTGAATGATTTCTCAATTAGCCTACTTTCTTGAATATCAAAAATAAAATTGTGCAGTTTGGAAAAAGCAAAATTGGGTGTGCAACAATGGTGCAATGCGCAAGAATCCTTGCTTGGTTTAGAGAAGAGCAATGTTGCTTCTGTTGACGAAATTGTTAGGTTAGTCATGCATTCCTTGGTTGTATACTTCAAGTCAAACTTGCACATTTTTAATTTATTATAAATGTGCTGCATATTTACTACAGGGTAGGGACGGAGACCAGTCAAGTCTTGCGTTCAAAATTTTCTTCTGCTATGTCAGCTGCACTCGAAAATGCAGATATAGGAAGCAAGAATGTTCTCTTGTCTATTGAACGTAAGACATCAAGCCTTTCAAATCGAATTGATAGGTATTTTATTATTTCACATACATAATAGTACTCTACTAAACAAATCCATGCAGGTTCACTTCAACTTGACCACGAGGCATGTGGGAATCTTAACTTAATGATTGATCCATGTTGTGGAAACTTGAGGGAACTGAAGAGCGGTCACTACCACAAGACTGTAGAAATCACAGAAAATGCTGGAAAATGCCTTTTAGAAGAATACATGGTAAGACTTCATCTGAGCCTTTTTTTGCATCAAAGTTGTAAAAAGTATTGGAACGTGTGGGCCACAGGCCCCTAAAGCTTGGCCCCACAAACTGGGCATGTCTATAGCATGCTGGGCGGCCTGCCCTTTTTGACACCCCTACATGTGTGTTGCATCAAATTATAGATCATTACAGGATAACTTGGGATATGTCTGAGATGGTGTTTATAAATATGAACATTTTTAATTGGGGTAAATGAGTGGTGGTGGAGAAGTGGCTAATGCTAGTGGTTCCTACTTTGAAGCGTGGATAAAAAATGCTTTTACTTGATCATGGTGTGCATAAACACCTCGAAACGCCTTGGATGTTTATAAACGAGGTAAATGAGCTGTGAAGAGTGAGTGGTACTTGTGAATCCTACAAAATATGTGGATAAAATGTGCTTTGACCAAAAGGCACTTTTTGACCTTGGTGTTTATAAACACCTAAAAACACCTTGCCAAACATACAGTTACAAGAAACTCTTTTCCCTGTCAATAATAGCATCTGAAAAATTCATGCAACTACGTCTCTCTCCGATGCAAATGATTTGGCAATTCCATGTGCAAAATTCTATTTTAAAATTTAAATCAGCTCTTCATTGACAGGTGGATCAATCGTTGTGCTCAACACCGAGGAAAAGAGAATTCAATTTTCCAAGTGTTTCTTCCATTGAAGAACTCAGAACCCCAAGTTTTGAGGAACTCCTCAAATCATTTTGGGATGCAAAATCATCAATACAAGTGAATGGAGACATAAAGCATATTTTAGAGGCTGCCCATTCTTTGAGAGACCCACGAGCTCCCCTCACTGCTCTCAATTAATCGAGTATATATAACTAGCTATCAACACTTTCATAGTATTAAAATGAATTTTGTACATAATGTATGGTTTGATGAATTACATTTGTTGATTGCTTTGAACATTCAAATTATATTCATGGAGGTGTAAAATATGGAACAAAGTAGGAAATAGTAATCTGGTTTTCTTTCTGGGAATCAAAGAGAGTTTCAGTTCTTGGAAATGTAATGAAAACCAGCAGTCGTTAAGTGTGTTTGTATTAGAAGAATGTAATGAATGTTTTACTATATATATATATATATAAATATGTGTGTGTGTGTGTGTGTGTGTGTGTGTATATTTGTATTATATTATCTTATACCAGATAGTAAAGGGGCTTTGCATTTTCCTGTTTCTTCGAGCCATTCCATGGACAATTGGTAATTTGGGATTACTGCATTAAATTGAAATGTGTTGACCCAAAAAGGAAAGAGCTTAGCATCTCAATCCTTTTATTGGTAGCGCGTTTTCTTCTCCATCCTATGAATATATAAACTTCATGCATGTACAGTCCTGAAAAATTGAAAAAGGAAGAACCAACCTTTATGGCTTAAAGATAGGGCAAGTTTGGAAGTGATTGTAATACTACTATCCTTTATGGCTTAACTACATTGGGAAGTTTTTATTTTACCCACTGGGGGTAGGATATCAGAGCTGTCTTTAAGCGAATCAATTACCAACTCTCTCTACTTTCAATAAAATTTGAACTTCTTACACATAATTGACATAAAATTAACATCGGATGTCAAAGAAAAATAGGAAGGATAATCAATATTGATAAGATATGATTGAATAGAAAAATTGACCGTGTTTAGACAATTCAATGATATAATGTCATTTGACACCTTTTTGTCAAATTGTTCAGGCAATGTAGCATGAGTGAGAAAGGAAGAAGGTATTGCAGATCTCACAATTTAAAGGTACACATTTCAATACTTAGATGGTTAAGGAATCTTGTTATAATAGTGAACATCAGTCAAAGTGAATCTTCTGATAAAAGTTTACAGCATACGAACCACTTTTCAGCTAATATATAAATAATGTACGCTGCAAATGGAGGTTCGGCATATGGTTCATCTCAAATATCGGAGTAAAAAAGAAAAAAAAAAAACGGACGACGCCAGTAAGCAAGATCACATTATTTTGTTCAATAAAATTGCTTGTAAATTACCTGATAGCCAAAAACCAAAGCTATTATTCGAAAATCACGCTGGTGGCTCTCCACCAAATGGGTCATCTCCAAAATCTTAATTAGTAGAATTCTCCTGACAGCAATTTATTTTCTTGCATAGAAATCAATCCAAGACCATCCCATGTCATCGGAGAAGGACCATGATGCAAGTCTCCGTGTTCAGAACCATGGCTGGTCTCAACATTGTCCACTTGATCATTACCATTGGGGTAAACAAGCTCCAATCCCTTATCATCATCTGTACATTGACCTAAAAAAGTTAGACGAGTAAGCATCAAAAGGTTCAGGAAAATTGTAAATTGTCAAGATTATTAAATAAATATGTACAATAATGTGTATGAGTGTAAAATTTAAAATAATTCTGGATGATGATAGGTGATTATTAGCTAATTTAGATTATTAATCTCCTTAATAAGCCTCGCATTTATATTACGAAAATGACAAGGGCATAAAACAAACTAGATCTCCCCAACTAGAAATCATGGAGGCCACTTCCACCACCCATTCGAGTTATGCCAGTGGTTGAGCTCGACCGGCCCCCTCTCAACATATGGGTGGTTACCAACCAAATTCATAAGCCAGTCGCCACCATGAGGGTGGTTACGAGAATGGGTTGAGGCCGCCATGGTCTAGCCTTGATCCTATATTTTCATAGGGACTATTATTTGTGGTCATCTTGTATTTGACAGATTTTCCATCATATCTTGTGACACGATATCTTTCAATACTTTTGGATCCTGTGACACGTCCCTCTACCTTTTATGGATCTTCCACCATATTACTTTAATATAAGAGTTAAATGTCACTGTAATTATACTTTCGTTACACTTTATTCATTGAACTTTAAAATATTTTCGAGTAATCACTTCACTTTAACACGTTGCATTTCGTCACTCACTCATCATGTTTCATTAGTCACTAAACTTTAAAATGCTATCGAGTAGTCACCGAAATTTAAAATGTTGCACTTCATCCCTCACTCGCCATGTTTCATTAGTTACCGGACTTATACTTTTGTCAAATTTTACTTGCTAAACATTGAATTGCTTCCGAGTGGTATCAAACTTTACTTACTCAATCCAACTATTCAAAAATTAAAATTTTTGAAAGTATAACATACCATACACGAAGATGGGACCCTTATTTTCTCTTGAATTACGTTGTGACGACTCTAAAAATTATATTTTATTAGTCTTGATGACTCTAAATCGAAAATTTTACTACCTATTTGAGATATAATTTTTTATTTTTTGATTTGGGTCCACGATCTCAATCAAAGTAAAGAAATAATTCATCCATTTTAATTTCTCGACATAAATGAAGATTATGATTTAAATTAAGATTTATGTCAATTTAAAGCTAACATTCTTCTTCCCTCTTAAACATAATTCTGACAACTAGAGAAATTAAATCTACTTTACCAATATCAATATTCTCATCCTAGATTGAGAGTCTCATTATTTAGTCAATATTTATTTTATTTTATTTTTTATTTAGGTCGAATCTCATAAAAATCAACTTACTTGAAAATATTATGAAATTCAGTGACCACTTTTAGAGTTTAGAAAGTAAAGTGACGAATTTTTAAGTTCAGTGATTAATGAAACATAATGAGTGATGGAGACAGCGTGTTAAAATTCAGTGATCACTCGTAAACATTTATAAGTTTAGTGACTTGTGAAACATGATGAGCGAGTGATGTAGCGTAATATATTAAAATTTAATAATCAATTAGAAGTATTTTAAAGTTCAGCGACTAAAGCGTGACAAAAGTATAAATTCAATGACTAATGAAGCATTCAACTCTTAATATAAAGATCTCACAACATTTAAGATAAATTTTAATGGTATTTTTTTTTTTTTTTTAATCTTATATACTTTGTTCCTTGTATACGTTCCTCTTTTAAATTATTCTCTTCAAAAAATTAAGCCCATATTTGGTTTTGATTAAAATTTTGATAAAAATTTAATTCAAAATCAATAATTTATTTTAATAACACATTTCATGAGATTCACAATGTTTATCAATTTTTGAATAACACATTTTTATCAATTTTTATCAAAATTTACTAAAAATCTAACTTTTTAACTACACCCAAATAAGGGTTAATTATCACACCGATGACCTAGGGACTTACTTAGCCGGGGCACTTTATTGCAGGTATCGAAATCACTGGAGATATTGCTAGAGGGAAGGGATTTGCTCACTGCCACAATCAAACAACATCAATTAGGATTCGACACCCTGCTAGGACAAACTTAACCATACATCACTAGATATGTTATTGACTATTTTCTCTCATTAAACTATAACAAAGAGGTCCAGCATTTTCATAAAGTTGTTTTCTATATTGCACTAACATGTGATAAAGTGCATTCGGGTCTATTTGGGATAGTTTACAGCTTTTATACTTTGTAGAAGAACTTTTTAATAAAATCTATTTGGATCAATTTTCTCTATGACCATGTTTGATTGCAACGAATTTCATGGAAAATGTCATATTCGAGGAAAACGAATTCCACTTTGGCCGTTTGATTGCAACATGAAAATGAAAATCGAATTTCAAGATACAATCACTTTAAGCTGCATTTTCTTTGTTTTCATGAAAAACGAATTCCTATGAGTTTAGTGAGTTTTTATTTTCCAACTAATATGGAATTTGAAGTTATTTCCACATTTACTTATCAAACGAACCATAAAAGAAAATTCTTCTATTAGTATTGTTGCATATTTAGAGTAACCTAGAATGCTTTAGATTTCCTTGGGGAGCAAGTAAAAATAGAAATTAAAACAAATAAAAATTAGGGTTATCTAGAATTGATTCCATGAACATCGGATGCCTAGAAATAGTTGTTATTGGATTCAAATTGTGCAATTGAAAGAAAATCATCTAGCCCACTAGTGGAGCCAGCATTCGGCAAGTCAGCTCGTTCGTTGATGCTAGCTCCATCGGAATTAACAATTTGGGCAAACTGCTCATTGCTCGAGCTGTCAGCGAGCGATTTGCCAACTTTTTCTTAAAAAATAAAATATTTGGGCCTTTTAATTGGGCTTGAGCATTTTTAAAATTTTGGCCCAAACAGGGTCCAACTGCCTTAGTGTACTGCATGTATAACTAATTGTAAATGTCTTCAAATTGGCCTAATTCCAAAGGCAAAACCAAGACAGCAAAGCTTCATCAAACCCTTTCTCCCTCCCTCCCTCCCTGACTAGTGATGGCAAAAAAATTTGACAAATCCGATACCCCCTATTACCCATCCGAACGGGATGAGGATTACCCGCTTAATTGGGTATTTGGGTCTGGGATGGGATTGGTAACTTCATCCTAGGGTAGGTATGGGTAACAGGTACCTCGCCTCGCCCTGTCCCATCTATTTTTTTGTCATTTTTCTTTTTAGAATTCAATACTTTAAATGAAAAATTTCACAAAATTTCATTAGTTCTAATAAAAAATGGCAACTAAAATTATCCAAAAAATATGATAAACTATAAAAGCTTAGTTTACCAACATATTTGAATAAATTAACTTTTAAAAATAAATAAAAAATAAAAAAAATATTATTATCCCTCTTTAATGAATAAGAGCAATAAATATATATATATATAAAATTAAACGAGTAGTAAATGGAACAAGGGCCTCGCTCCACCTTAAACGGGTAACGGGACGGGGGGTAGGAGAGGTTGCCTCAACCTCGTCCCGTCCTGTTGTCATCCCTAGCTCTGACGCACCGCTAGTTCGCAACCAATCGTGACTAGGTGACCTTCAGGCTTTACTCTTTAGCAGCTCTACCAGATCGCCACTACCTCCGCGGCTATGCTCCCAAGCATCACAGGTCTGTAGATCGCAACCAATGGTGAGTCCCCTTTCCTCTCTTTTATTTTATTTTATTTTTTGTTTTTATTTTTTAGTCCATTTTTTATGCCATTTTCTTTTAGAACTCGAGTCTTGACTTTTGAAGTGATATTTTATAATGATGATGACGAATCTCCATTGTTTTTGTGCATTTAATCATCCTTTCTGATTTGTCACTTATTTATATACTAGTCACAGCTAAACATGCGTTACACATTATTCTAAAATACTTTATAAATGCTGTAAAAATGTGAAAATCAGGGAATATAAAAAAAATAGTTAAAAAAATGTTTATGTGAATTGAACTTTTTATACAATTTAATTATTTATTTACGTGCATGTATAATAATTAACATTAATTTATA
>CAIGRN010117698.1:0-19780 GCA_903798345.1 Fraxinus anomala
TACCTTTCTTTCTCCATCAATTACAACTTTTTTAATCTTTTTCGGTTATGGTTCCCAACTATGCCATTGGCCATTGCAGAGCGCAGTAATAAGAATAATAATCTTTCAATTGTAAGTTTGATTTTCGAATTTGTGTGGCACCGGTCGTGCATCTATTGCTAATCATCACTCAATCTTCCCTTCAAACCTCAGCATGTAGATTTTTTAAACTAATGGCATGCTTATTTTAATTCCTATATCACTTTTGAATCTCCATTCACCTAGTTTGGTTGATATGAGCTTGTTATGTGGCAAATCTACATATTCTTAAGTTTACCAGTCATGGAGAAGGAAAAAAAGGGGGACGGATTGTGGGTCTGGGGTGAAGGTGTTAAGAGTATGTTGGAAAATGTTGCATTGCTGCAATTTTGGATTTGGACCTCTTTAGCTTCTTCCTTTATTAAAATACACAACTAAACTGTAGAACTAGACGAATAATTAATTTGACCTTCTCAATGGAGGATACTATTTTGGCAGAGTAGTGATTTCTTTATTTTATCCTTAGGGAACAGCGTGTATGCTTGGCTCAAGGTGTTTGTCCTGTGGTCTTTATTTGTATGAAGGGTATACTCATCACCGCATCTAACTCAAGAGAAGATGAAAGGTCTTGTTCTCTTAGTAGTGGGATTGGGCAAAGTTCACATTGGCTTTTCTGCCATTCACCACAGACTGAAGAAAAACACAAGTGTCACTTTCCGTCTCCAGCAAGCAGCAACTACTTCAATTATTGGTTTTTTCAGTTCACAAAGTGATGGTTCCTGTCTGTTTATTAACAAGGACCTTCCTGCCACACAAAATGTTTCACTCCACTTGCACCATCACCTTCCTAGACAAGAAAGTGGCCTTCCTTAATAATAGCTAACATAATTGGCTTGACTCGATTCATAATTATAGCACTAGCTAGTAAAAGGGGGTTTAAGAAGTGTTTCCTGCAAGATGTTGAAAAAAAATCCTCCTACTATCTTACGAAGTCGTACCTGCACAAATGGAATTCATATCTCCTTCGTCTCGTCGAGAAAGGAGAATGTCGGATAGATATTGACATGATGAGTACGTATATTGACCCATAAGAAAGACTAGCAGCCCAAATCAAAGTGAACTATGTTATACTTTGATCTCATTTATGGGGTACATAGGCAGCTTGATAGTTTTTCCAATCATCAATAAAATTTTATGGTGGTTGGTTTTTATCATTGCTGGTTAGCGAAGTGATGAAAAAATATGTTGTTGTCCATAGTTTGTCTGCTGCCAAGGAAATGGGTCTTTTGAAATTATTGTAACTCAATAATTGAAGTGTCTAGGCTAATGGATGAGACTTGAAGCAGTATTGATTGCTTAAGAATTTATTATATGCAAATTGGATGGATTAATGTTACGCGTTTTCTACAACGTAAATTATACTGCAAGTGTACGGTGTCAAGTTTTGTAATATCTAGATGGAGTTAGAGTGTCGAATCTACATGGATTGTAATTTAATTTTATACTAAGTACTATAATTGTATACCTTCTATTTTATCTAGATGAATGAATTTTGAAATCAATAGTTTTAACTAAGTTAACGTGATAAATGTGGTGACGAATTCAACGAACAAATACAATTTAAAAGAATAATCAAGATGAGAAAGCCTGTGGGTTATGATTTCACCTAACTATCAAATATGATTTTCAAAAACCTAGTTATTTCTAATCAATTTTCTATGCTTTTAAACAAGAACCCTATTGTAATTCTACCCTCTCTCTCGAGTGTCGGGTAAAGATTAATCCTAGAAATTAATTCCAATATCTTTATTCCGAATTAAAATCAAGATTTATTAAGATTGTGGTTCTTAGATGGAACAAGTTTCATAAATTCTATACTTTCTCCAAACCCATAAAACTAGGTTATGTTATTGTTATGATCGTGCCTAAATTTCCTTCTCTCAAGTGCCAGAACTGACTAGTATCTAATCATTCAATTAGCGACAAATTAATTGGAAGCATTAAATCAACAACACAAATAAATGGAATTGGAAAATTTCATAGAAATAACTAAAACAAAATCAAATCATATTTTTGAGTTTTGGCTAATCAAACCCTAGAAGAATTATTTAGTTCATGATATGAAATATGAAATCTATACAATTCATAAAGAATAACATTAAGCCCTTGTTTGATGCACATTAAAATGGAAAGAAAACATTTTTTTTGGTAATGTGATGGTGAATATGTGCTTGAAAAAGAAGGAAAAGTTATTGATGTGATGGAAAATATTATTTTATTGAAAAATGTGTAGTTGAAAATAAGTAGAAGAATGAGAATAAAAATTATAATGTGGGTCAAACATGGGCTAAGAGAAGAAAGATAAAGCTATTTTTTGAATGGTTGAATCAATCTTCTTCACCAAGTTGCCATTGCCTCGTTTTTGATTTCTTGAATTTTGCTCTCTTCAATTCTTGCTCTTGACTCATTGAATTCCCCATTGAAAAGTGGTCTTTTGGGATTATATTTATAGTGTTTTGAAGTTTCAAGACGAGTTGGGAATGGACCAGGGCCAAAAGCTCTCTAAAAATTCTGATTTTTTAACCCTCGGGTGGCGGCGTCGCGGCGCCAGATGGAACAGTTGCTGGCACTGCAGCGCCTGTAGCTGGCACTGCGGCGCCAGCTGCTCTTTTTTCTTTCTTCGGCAACCAAGAACTATGTTTTGGAGGTGCTAAACCCTAAACCAAAAACAATATAAAGGATGCTCTTATGATATAAAGGATCCGATTTGGATCCGATACCCCTATCCTTGTCGTGTCATGAGTAACATAGGTGACGAGAAGCATGATACTGAAGATTCGCTTAAAGATTCTATAAATAGTGATGATAAAAGAATTTCTAAGTTGCTTCTACTTTTATTTATATATTACAATTTTGTTTTGTGATTACTAATTTGAGAACTTATTATTTGCTGCATAATTAATCTAGTTTATGTTTGTCTATAGATGTGTTAGTTTGTTTTATTATGGATTTTAAAGATGATTTATGGTTTACTATGAGCATTGTTTTGTAATTTTTTATTTTTTTGAATTATGTTATTGGTTTGTCTTATGCGTATATGACACGAGCATAGTTTGTTAACGTACAAAATTGGAGGAAGGAGATGATGCGTGTTGGGCCAGGTTATAGGTTTAGTGGGTTAGGTTAATCTTGTGGGTTGAGGTGTTTGGTTAGTGGGCTCTATTAGTTTTTATTTAATGGGCTATCAGGTTATGTGGTGATTTGGGTTGTGGGTTGTATTGTTGGGATAGGGTTATTAATATAGTGGGCAGGGTGGTGTTTTAATGGGCTGGATTGATTTAATTGGGTGATGGGTATGGGCTGGTTAGTTTAGGGTTAGGGTTCTGGATTTGTGGATGAGTGGGCTGGGTTGGGTAATATTAAGTTTGGGTAGTGAATTGGTATGGGCTGTTTGTATTTTTGGACAATGGGCCATTTCTGTGTGTATTGGTGTGTGTATGGGCTACTTTTGGGTACACAGCAATTTGATAGTGAGTACAGGTTCAAATCTTTTTTATTGCAAATGTGATATAAAATTTTGCTTTCAGCCAATTTGGTAGCTAAAAATTTAAAACAAAGATTGGAGGTTCTCGAAATCGAACCCTGTGCCTTTCATATGCAAAGCTAGCGCTCTACCATATGAGCTACACAGCAATTTGATGAAAGTTGGTACATTTATAAATATTTAACATCAATCGTCAGAGCTTTATAATCCTTTCTTTTCCGATGGAGCCAGCACGGGCTGCCGTGCTGGCTCGCCGGTTGCTGGATTCGCCTCTGCTGTTACCCAAGTGATGATACTTCTCATATAAAGTGAGAAATGAAAATTTTGCATTTCACTGTCAACTAAAAACAACATTGTCAATTATGCATTTTGGGTGTCAAATATAATTGCTCTTTTTTCTTCACGCATTTATATATCTGAATGACATCGGCATTAATTTTCAGCTATCAATATTTATCTTTATTACTTCACTGCCCTTTTCCTTGTTTGTAGGGAAAATAAAAATCTCACCGGCACGGCTCGTTACTCGAGCGTAAACACCCATCTTGGAGTTGGTGAGTAAACCTTATGGTTGAAACTAATGACTGAAGATACTTATATTGCTTCATGATAGCTCATATCAAACTATATACAAAGAGCAAAAACTATTACAGTGACATACTAGCAGTTTTTTTATTTTTCCTATTCCTCTGATTATCTATTTCAGAACAAAGCAGAAGGGATGATCTGGAATCTCTTGGTTATGTCCTTATGTACTTCCTCAGGGGAAGGTTAGTCATAAGAACTTCACTTTAGATTTTCCACTGTTCTTTCTCCTCTCTCATGCATAACTGACTGACTAATCACATTTGGTTTTTCCATCTTAGCCTCCCTTGGCAGGGTCTGAAAGCTGGTACTAAGAAACAAAAATACGACAAAATTAGTGAGAAGAAGATGCTTACACCTGTAGAAGTATACCTTGCTTATTCTGGCATAATTTGTAAGCATTTTTTTTTATGAGATAGATTTTTCAAACGATAGCATTTTGCATTTTCTGACAGGTTCTTTGTAAATCTTATCCATCGGAGTTCATATCATATTTCCATTATTGTCGATCATTACAATTTGAGGACAAGCCTGATTATATGTACTTGAAGAGGCTTTTCCAAGAGCTCTTTATTCGAGAAGGTAAATATATGTAGGGGTGCTTAATTGCTTATATTGCCATATCTATCTTCTTTTCAGTTTATTCCATTTTATAGTCAATAAAATATCCTCAAAAGTTGATTTCAAGAGTTTTATAATGGTTTCTTCTTGATAAATATGATAATCGGAACAGGTTATCAGTTGGACTATGTGTTTGACTGGACTACATTGAAGTATCCACAGATTGGCTCCAGTTCTAGAGTACGAGTTAGTGTTCTCTTGATTTGTTGTATATTAGCCCTGCTTTATTTTGAGTTAGTATTTGTATCTTATATTTTTCTTTCTTTTATCAGCAGCCAATGGGAAAATTACCTATAAACCCTGGACCTTCAGCTGAACGAGTACAAAAGACTCCAGGTCTGCTAGGGCACCTCATTTTGTTTTGAGCACCCCCAAGATTTTGATGTTCACCCACACTTTTTGTACACACGCCAATTGAATTTGTCACGTGCATTGGGAACTTTCTGTCAACTTCTGATTTAACATAATTATCTGAAAGATAATAGGCTAATAAATGGTTGCCATTATTTATGTGCATCATCTAGTGAAGCAAGAAGTTCGAGACAGATTCTCTGGTGCAGTTGAGTCATTTGCCAGAAGGAACGGTTCTGGTGGAGGCGTGCATGGGGATAACTTGAGGCACAGATCATCAGACAGCGTGCCATCATCAAAAGATGTGGTGAGTGCTAAAGATTTGGGTTTAATCTGTTTTGTCTATACTCTTTTTGTTGCCTTTGCTATTCATTCTGTGTATGCATTTGTTCAAGGAAATTGTAGTATTAGTACCCAATCCATTGCTCCAATGGCAAGTTGGTCTCTAATATATGAAAAAGAGCTAGTTGATTCCCAAGCTTGCAACCGACTTGATTACAATATAGGTCATATGTTTCTGTGACAGATCTCCCACATTTTATTATAACTGCACAATCGATCCCAGACAATAGAAACTGTGCAAATCTTTGTTAAATCTTCACACGACCGACCTTGACTTGTCCAACTTTATGAAGTTAAGTTTTGCTTCCCAACTTTGGCTTGTGCCCTGAAACTTGAAGTTAGGATAGTTAAATTGTGACCTAATCCCTTGTTTGAGCCACATTATTTTTTTCATTCTCATTCTTCTACTCAATTTTAACCACACATTCTCCTATAAAATAATATTTTCCGTTACATCAATAACTCTTCTTTATTTTTTCAATCACACATTCTCCATCAATCTACTATTCCAAAATACATTCTTCTAAAATAACGTGACTCAAACACACCCTAAGATTTAGACAGTTACCATCATTTGGGATTGCTTGTGCAACAATAATGGAAGTCTGGGAGAGGGGACAAATTGTTCATTTTTAAAGGTTGGGACCGTCTTGTTAATGGAGCAATAGGTTGGAGATCAATGGTGCATTTTCCCTTGTTTAAATAAACCTTGTGTTGAAATTCTATCATTATGTACCATTGCTGCTTTGTCCTCCAGCAAACTGATTCTGAAAGAGGACGGTTGTCTCGCACTGGTAGTACATCTAAGAGGGCGGTACTATCAAGCAGCAGGCCAAGCTCCAACGGGAAAGCCAGCGAAAATCGCAATAGGTGGTTAGGCTCAGGCAGCGGTCGACTATCCACCATTCAAAGATTACAACCTGGATTTGAGTCCAAATCGTCTTCTTTTAATCGTGCTACAGTCTCTAGAGGCGGCCATGATGATGCTCTCCGTAGCTTCGAGCTTCTAAGAATTGGCTCAGGGAAAAGGAAATAAGGGAATTTCAGAATTGAAACATTTGGTTCCTGTGTTAAAGCCTCATTTCTCCTACATCGTGAGGGATATAAAGCGACCACCCTATTGTATACATTTGTGACTCTTGAGTACCCAGTATGCAAACACAATTTCATTACTGTGGGCGATGTTAACAGCGTGACGCTAAAATTCAGCTGTCTCCGAATATCATTACTTTCTGATTCTTGCTTTAACCTTGTATTGTAACCCAACAAAGATGCATGTGTTTGTGTATTGTCAAGGGAATCTGTTCAAGACTATTGTATAGTCCAACTAGTACTTGTCAACTCTTATACAGCTTTCGAGGAGTTTTTCTACTCTTACCCGGGGGGTGCGGGGGACGGCCTCTCACAATACCCCCGAAAAGAGTAGCATTTCTCGACTCCTATGGTGACTACCTCTGTTTCTTGGTCTTCTTCTCTCCTTATCTCAATTAGAAAGGAAGAAAAAAAATTCAAAATTTTTGATTGTTGAAGAGGAGGGGTTCTAGAAGAAAGCTTGATTAGGCTGTAACTAGATTGTCATATTTGGAATGATTAAGGACGTGTTTGGTTAATTTTATGAAAGTGTTTTTTCTAATTAAATAAGCTTAGAGGAAACCTTCTAATATGATTTTCTTTAAAAGGATGAAAATCTTTTAAAAATTAATTTTTAAACAAAAATTTAAATATATTCATCCATTTAGGGCCCATTTGGGAATTTAAATTTAGTGATCAATAAAAACAAAAAAGTAAAAGTTTGGAAATCAATATGAACGTTTTGTCTCGTTAAGTACAATTAATAAACTTTTAAGTAAAAACATATATAATCATTTTTTCGTCAAACTTATTTTCAACCTCACATTCTCTTAATAAAATAATTTTATATGTAAATTCAAATTTTTTATCTACTTAAACTATGTATTCTCTAAAAATTCATTACTATAAAATCTATTTTCTCAAAAATGGGGATCAAACAGTGGCTCAATAGAATCATAGAGAAAGTAATTTTAAATTTGAACTTTAGGGTTTACATATCCCATATAGTTGTAGCCATAAGGTTCAAAAAACTTGATCCTCAATTATGTGATATGGGTAAGGTTGTAAACTGGTAGGGATGGTACTGGGGCAAGGTAGAGCAGCCCTTCTCATCCCCATTCAGATGGGTAAGGTTGTAAACTGGAAGGGATGGTACTGGGGCAAGGTAGAGCAGCCCTTCTCATCCCCATTCAGTTGGGAATTTTCTACCTTATTTAATCATTTATTTTTATTTTTTAAATACGATTTAAACTTAAAACACAAAAAATAAGAGTCAAGACGAGACGGGACATTTTGCTATTACTATAAACTAGGCACTGCTCTCGAGTTTGGCACGCCATAAAATCGTGGGTTTCTGCATGGTCCATGTAAGGTTGCACTCTATTCTCTTGAGTTGAATATTTTCTTGAAGTTTTTTTTTTTTTTGAGAAAAAGAAAAGCAATACCTATAATCTTCATCTTCGTCGTGCTCGTGGCGAGTTCTAGAGATAAGCATGAATGCCGTCTAAAAAATGCTCGGATCTACATATTCTTGACCGGTTTTATACTTCTAAACATAGGCCTATGCTGATTTTAAGAGGCAAATTGTCAATACTTGGCATGATTTTTATTTCAAAAATTAAAGCTTTTAATAGTAATAATCAGATAACTAAAGCTGGCCCCTTTTTGAAATGAATACTTGTCTTTTTCAATAAAGTTTATAATAATTATTCTTTTATTGAGGCAACCAATTATCAGAAGCAGACATATGCTATTATGTTTCGTTTTTCCTATTGGTACACTGTCATTTTTATCATTGGAAGGGTGATTATTTTATAATTTGCTATTATGAACTAATTAAAATTCACATTACAAAGATGCTCAAAAAATTATAGAAAAAAAATGTTATTTGCAGTTGACAAGATTTACATGGGCATTCTGCCAATTGAACAAAAAGAAATAGGACCAACACAGAAGGAACATGAACTAGGGATTGTTTGACAAAGTTTTAGTAGATTTTTGTAAAAAGTAAATGAAATATATTTTCAAAAAGTTGACAAAAAGTTATGGTTATCGTGAAATGTGTGATTAATGTGAAAATTGTTAAATTCTTTGCAAGATTTATCAAACAAGCACTACAATTGTATTTGTATTATTGCATAAACTAGAAAGAAAAATACAAGATTGATGAGTATTCGTAGTGCTGAGAAAAGCAAAGATGATATCGGATAACTCCGATACCAATTTATTTAAGACGAGATGAGATTTTATGCACAATGTGAAGTAAAAATCACAAACCCACAAGAGGAATATAATTTATAAAGTAAATGAGATTTCACTGAAATATGGAAAAAGAATTACAATTATTTGTCTTGACAATTTGTCTAACTAATAATGAGATACATAAACCTATAATGAGGTTAACAATCCATAATGAGGTAAAATCAACCCAAATAAATTTTAGAGAAGATATATATAGGGAACAATCAAAAACCTAGAAGTAGAGTTGTAGGTGGAATAGAATACCCAAAAAGTTTCATTATCTTGATCTCTTTAAATCTAACACAAATTCCAACTCCTATTTGGACTTTCAAATAGAATTTCAACTAAAATTTGTCAAATAAACTTTGAATAGGACTCTAAAAGCATTCCAAATAGAATTTCTCTTAACGTGCACTTTAATTAGAATTCCCAATTATTTCCAACAAAGAATTCGGATCATACCCGAATTTTAACAAACTTCACCTTTATATGAATTCCACTGCAATAAACAAATTTCAAATATTCTTCACTCGAAGACAAATTCCACTATAAGGAATAAAATTCAATTTTTCAACAAAAACACAAACACAAACGAAATTCTCCATCAAAATTTTCAACTAGAAATATTCTCCTACTTTGCCACCCAACTACGGGCAAAAGTGATCCAAATGATCACCAAATAAGGCCGAAACAAGCATCGTAACAGAATCACAATTGAATGCATCAAAAGAAGAATTTTAGCTAGAATCAACACTCCTAACTGCATTCAAACCATCAACTAAATTAGCAAAAATGCACCTATGTGAAATCTTATGGCAAAAAATGGGTATGTTACTAGCAACTGAATACAATAATACTGCTAATGATGGTGGCAAGACGAATTTACCCATAACTTCTAAATTCAACTGAAATGTATTCCTTAAAGAATACTCCAAATTAGACTCCAACTGTATAAAATCTAACTCCAAATCCACCTAAATTCTTAAAATATGCTTAATAAATGTATTTTATACACTTATTCAGGGGCCTAAAATATCGATATTTGGTAGTTCTTTTAACAAAATATATCCTAAATTGTATTATTTTATGTTATATAGGTAAAACTCAATGGTTGAACGATGAATTGAAAGAAACAAAAGAAAAATCAAGGAAAAATGACAAAGTCCAAAGTTTGAGGACCAAATTGAAAATACTCAATAGTTAATTTGGACTACAAGAAGATACTTTAAGATTGTTACGAAACAATTGGATGTAACTAGAACTCAAAAAAGAATGGAATATGAACAAAATATTATCAATCATACAAGTTATATTCCAGATTTTTAGTCGAAAACTGAAACCCGTGTTTGGCATAGTAAAAGTTCAAATTGAAAAAAATCATATTTCTAGCAAAGTTTTATTCCTTTGAGTTAGCTTTCTAAAGCACATTGAATCATCTCAATCCGATATCGATAGAGAAAGTTATGGTCAAAATACTGATTATTGTATAAAGACAAAAAATCCACGCGCGAATGTAACTTTCTTTATTCGATTAGAATTCTTTTGAAAAACATTTTGGACGTGAGAGAATTGAAGAGGAAAATAAGTAAAAATGTTCTTCATCACTGTGAAAAGTTTCGACAATGGCTTCACTTGAATTATCTAATTGATTTCCATTCTGAAATATTGTAGCCAAATTTTCTCTACTTTGCAACTTGTAGCAATCTTTAATTAAGTAGCCCGAATTCTTGCAACAAAATTTGATGTTAGACCCTAATTTGCCCTTTGCACAATCACCATCAAGAACAAGCCCATCTCCATGAGCCGTAGTTTCAACGACATGCTTCATCTTTTCATTTGAATATAAAGAATCATAAACTTCTTCAATAGTGAGATTATGACTATATAAGATCGCGTCTTTAAACAACAAATATGAAGCGAGTAAAAAACACAACAAAGTCAATCCCATATAAGCGAGCAATGCTCGCTTTCTAATCTACTACAACAAAAAATTTGTATTTCGATCCAATAGCCGAACATTAAACTTCATTGTTGTCATCACAATCAAGCTAAGCTTTTTAACTTGATCAAACCTTGATCTCCCAAAATTTTTCAAGTATTTGGCTCTGATACCAGTTTGTTGAGAAAATCGGAAATGATACCGGATAACTCCGAAATCAATTTGTTGAAGACAATACGAGATTATATGCACAATATAAAATAAAGATCGCAAACTCACAAGAATAATATAATTTGCAAAGTAAAGGAGATTTCACTAAAATATAGAGAAATAATTATGATGATTTTTGTTTACAATTTGTTTAACTAATAATGAGGATAAACAAATCTCCAATAAAATTAAACCATCCTATAATAAGATTAATAATCCATAATGAGGTAAAATCAACCCAGTTAAATTGTAGAGAAGAGTCAAATATATATAAGGAAAAATTCAAGCCCTAAAAGTAAAGTTGTAGATGAAATAGAATGTCCAGAAGTTTCCTTATCTTCGCTCTTCAAGGCCAACACAAATTTCAACTCTCAATAGAGCTTCCAAATAAAATTTTAACTAGAATTTGCCAAGTTGACTTCGAATAAGATTCCAAAGCATTCCAAATAAAATTTCACTGCACTTTAATTAGAATTCGCAATCATCTTCAACAAAGAATTCGAGTCACGCTCAAATTCTAACACGTATTATTGCATAAACTAGAAAGAAAAATACAAGATTGATGAGTATTTGTGAGGTTCATCTTTCTCCCAATTTGAAGCCCTAATTTATGTCTGCTTGAAATGAAACAACCATCCCCTATTTATGCTGCAATTATGTTGGTTGTACATTTTTGGATTACATTGTGAATGACATTGTCCCTACGTGGATGAAATTTGGTCATTGATTGAAAAATATATTGTTAAAATCAATGTACAAAAAATTGTTATCTCACACAATATCAAATTTGATGTCAAACTTGATGTATTTATATCAAAACTAATTTATACTGAGAAGCCTATACTCATTGGCGGATTTAGCTGGTGGCATGTGGGGTCAATTGACCCAGAAAAAACTTTTTTGAACTTTTTTTTAAATTAATTTTTTTGTTTCACTTTTTTCTTATTTGGAGTAGGATTGTTTCTTGGTTAAGAAAGGGATTTGAATGAAATTTGAAATAGCCGATTTTACTAGATGGATAGATGCATCAATATTTATTCCAAATGTAAAGTTTCTTCTCTCCTAGACATTAATTTTCTCCTACGCCCTTTCTTCCTTATAATGCCTATTTCTCTCTCTGGATCACCTTTGCACCCATGTTGGATAGATTTTTAATTATTTATCTTATGTATTTTTATTTTAAAATTTCAATCGCGCATTAAATCGAAAAAGATAAAAGAATTGGAAGACTTATTTCAGAATCAATGATAGAAATTAAATAAAAATATATCAGGTTCTATGTAAATGAATGAGAATCTGACTGTTTTCGATTTCCTCATTAACCTAAAGATAAAAATTCTAATGGCCAATGAGCACTGTACTTTCCATGTTATTTTTTAGTTGTTATTGAACTTTAAAATCTTTTTGTATAATAAATAAATTTTAAAAGGTATTTTTAATAGCCGTAGAACTTTTTTTTTTTTTTTTAACGAATGGTTACTGTATTTTCAAAATTGTTTTCTAACCACTACTTTTTAAGTTTTAATATTATTTTTCACTCGTCATTATGAACAGTTTGAATAAATTAAATATTTCGTTTACCATGTAATAGAAATTTGTTAGCTTAGAGCAACAAAAAATGAAATAAATAAATAAATTAGTACTGTAGAATATTGAAACTCAGTATTCCCTTAGGCAACATTTATAATAATATATTCAATTATTTCCATAAATGTTATGTTGCTTACAAATTTTTTTGTAACTTAATTTTTGACTCCACACTAAGAAGGCGTTTGTCTCCCATTAATGGGAGAAAAATAGAATAATGAATAGTAATTTTTGGAGAATGTGTAGTTGAAAAATAAAGTAACTTTATTAATTTGTATGTAGAATATTTTATTAGGTGAATGTGTGATGGGAAATTTTACTGTAACAAACAAATTTTTGGAATAATGGTAGACAAACAGGGGCTAAATAATGTCTGACCCTACTATGCTATTCATTTTACTATATTTCTATAATAACACACCCTTACTTTATGAAGAGTTTTGCTATAAGGGGATCTATACAAATAACCTTACAGATGCACCTCATCGGTGGATTTGAAAAGCCTTTTTTTATAATTCATAGACGTGCGTGCATCTATCATGCTGCATACTCAAAATTTACAGAAGTCTGATATTTAGCCACTGAAATATTTTAAACTCGAGATATAAACACTGAAATTTAACCATTCTTGATTGATGTTCAGACAAAATTCGCAAGTGTACGAGATCATTGACAAATAATACGTGATGAGTTAAAAGTTGTCGTCCCACAATGAATAAATTTTAATCAAGTGTATTAGTTTTTATTCAATAGAATTGTGGTTGATAATTATTCTCAATTATTCTACGAAATCTTGTAAAATTCGAGTTTTGTATTTATATGGAAGGAATGTATTGAATTACGAATCCACCTATTCTTATCTATTTTAATTCTCAATTATGTAGCTAGCTTCATTCATATATTCTTGACAATTGATAAATTTATTGTAATTAATTATCTTTTCCAAGACAATAAAATATTTTCTAATCACGACCAGAATCGATTTTCAGTCCGAATTCGAATGAATAAAACATATTAAAGTTTAGATTATCTCAAAAATTACACACGTGATAAATATTATTCATAATATCTATCGCATGCATGTTAATCAAGCAATGTTCTAGACCTATTATGAGCCTCACAGCACTATAACAAACAATTATATATTTAATTGGTGATCAAGCAATCAAATAATAAATAATGCATGCAAGATTAATCAAGAAATTAACTAACTACTTATCTTAAATTAAAAATAAATAAAAACAGATTTCATCTTCATCCAATACATAAAATAATTAGTCTAGCATATTGTTATGTAAATCACACAAAAAGATTTGAAAAAACATCACTCGAAATGAAAAACAATGAATTGAAAGTAAAAAATCAATTTCTCCTCTTCAACCTGGACATTAAATCTTCAATCTCTTGTATTAACTGCCTTTGAATCTTGTGCTAATTTCTTCCTTGTGGTGAAAAATAGGATTTGATATGTTCTCTCTCGTTCACGCCGTTCACCTCCCAAGAAAATATGTTAAATTTGATTTTTATAAGAATTTGAATAAAACAAGGAACAACAAATAAATGGCATGCGCGTGCGTGCCATTCATTGATTTTGTTCTCGGTAGATGAAAGTCATGCGCGGGTGCGTGCAAGAGAATTGGCATGTGCGAGCGCGCAGGTTCTTCTCTGAGCAATATTCGGTATTTTGGCCATAACTTTCTTTACATGTATTTGATTGAACTGATTTAAAATGCGTTGGAAATTTAATTCAAAGGGATACAATTCTTCTGGAAATAAAGACTTTCCAATTCAAACGTTTGATATCCGAAAAATGGGTCTCAAGTTGAGGCTAAAAATCCTTATCATAACTTTTTCAGTTGGAAATTGATTTATGAAAATACTTTTACTATATTTCACCCATTTGACCTCTAATTGCATCCAATTGATCCTATATGATCTTCAATCATCATTTTGTGCTCTGCATCAACTATTAAATGTTTACACTTTGGTCCCCAGATTTTGAATTTCCTTTGTTTTCGCACGTTTTTTATTCATTTCTTCCAAATCCATCCACCAATTTGCATTGAATTCAATTTAACAAACACAATTAACACAAAATTAAGCTATAACACATCTAAATCACTAACAAATACTCCAATTTAATGGTATAGATAAATATACAAAATACACTTATTAATTGAGTTCAAAGCTTTACAACAACTTATTTAAACTAGATCAATACATGCCGATACAAAGTTGGATTAAATTCACAATAACATGAAACACTATAGTTAACAAATAAGATGAAAGCACATGAATTATGGACTTCGCATTTGAACGAACCATGAATTGGATGTGTGGTCTTTTAATTTTTAGTCATTAGTACAAGTTATATAATTATATTTTTACAATATAAATATAATAATTGAATATGTTTAGTAGTTCTTTGTTGCTATTAAGTACCCGATTCCGAACATAGACTTTATCCCAGTCCTCGTTTGGTTCCCCGATTAGTTGGTGATTTATCGTCTAATTGCCATCACCACGATATAGGCACACATAAGTGTGTGTTTGTCTCATATTATTGTAGAAGAAATAGAGTAATGAATAGTATTTTTTGAGAGAATGTGTGGTTGAAATTTAAAGTAAATTTATTGGTTTGTGTATAGAATATTTTATTGGGTGAATGTGTGGTGGGAAATCTTACTGTAGCAAATAGAGTTTTAGATTAATGGTAGACAAACATGAGCTAAACTTAAATAATTTCTTTATCACTTAAACAGACAACCATTTCTCTATACAATATCCCAACAGAATATTGTTGCAATTTACTTCCAATTCATAATTAAATTTTTTATTTTTGGTGAAACCGCAGGTAGATTTATTGAGTCGGTTGCACTGTCCTTACTTAGTGCAACTTGTAGGGTACTGTGCAGATCAAAATCACAGACAGCTTGTATTTGAATACATGCCTAATGCCTCTCTTCATAAGCATCTTCATCAGCGCAGGATGCCGTTGAACTGGGGCATTAGTCTAAGGATTGCCCTGGATTGTGCCGTGGCACTCGAATTCCTTCATGAGCATACAAGCCCGTCTGTCATCCACCGTAATCTCAAATGCAGCCACATTCTATTGGATCAAAATTTTAGAGCCAAAGTGACAGGTTTTGGGTTGGCCAAAATTGGCTCAGACAAGCTCGACGGCCTCATCTCCACCCGTGTTCTAGGAACCACTGGATACTTAGCCCCTGAGTGAGTGTTAATACTATGCAGTATTCTCTAATAATTTGTACTAAACATGCTCTAAGATTTATACTAACATTGAGAAAATTGATATTCAGGTATGCGTCAACCGGAAAGCTTACAACAAAATCAGACATATACAGCTATGGTGTGATACTTTTAGAGCTCTTGACAGGTCGTGTACCGGTTGATACGAATCGGCCTCTTGGAGAACATGTTCTAGTCTCTTGGGTCAGTAAACTGACATCCGTCTATCATCTCTATTACTAAATTCACTCTACTACTATCAAGAAGACGATACGAGTTAAATTTTTGTTTATTATATTATTTAGTCAAGTTGTATCTCGTCTCTAAATTGCATTATGCTATACCTCCCAGGCACTCCCGCGTTTAACAAACAGAGAAAAAGTAGCCGAAATGGTTGATCCAGCTCTAAAAGGCCAGTATTCCAGGAAGGATCTAATCCAAGTAAGATTGAATTTCAATGGTCATTCAAATTCTGTAAATTTTATTAGTCAAACCATATTAATTGATAATTTTGCAGGTGGCAGCTATTGCAGCTATGTGTGTACAGACCGAAGCAGATTATCGACCTCTGATGACAGACGTCGTCCAATCGTTAATCCCTTTAGTAAAGAATCTCGCTTCGCTATGTCCCTCCAGTACATGCAAAATTGATCAAACAGTACGAACAAGGTCTTGAAACTTGTTTAGAGGTCAAAGTATTGATTCAAAATTCTATATGTAGCTCCCAAAGCTCAGCTACCGGAACGGCTCCACCATATGCAGGAATAGTTGAAAAATCTTGGATTTCGACAGAAGAACTTTCCGAAAATTCAATTAAATCATTGGTACAAACCCTGATATCTTGTGTCCAGAATCTTTCCGAAAATTCAATTAAATCATTGGTACAAACCCTGATATCTTGTATCCAGAATACTTTGTTTTGCACAACTGAAAAATCTCTTCTTTTTACTATCTGAAGGTTTTTTTTTTTTTTTTTTCTCTCTAAAATTCTTTAACATGCTGGTTACTTGTTTCAAAATATTAGTAGATGTTAAAGAAAATTAGTATGCCAATTTCAAGCTTGCCACAATGTAAACTGGGAAATTTTTTTAACAAGTCAATTCTTCTTCTTCTTCTTCCTCTTTTTTTTTTTTTGGGTCAAAGTGAAATGTCTCTTCCGAAAATTTTTATTATTAAATGAATAACTATTCACACTACAATATGTGGTAGAATATAATTGTTATTTACAAAACTAATTACACCACTTATTGTAGTGTACTACGTCACCTAGTACTTATCATGAGCAAGGTGCTAAGGATAGCACACATGCAATTGGTGTTGGAGAAAATAATTTACCGTCATATGGATCATTCATGTTGGAACATCAATAATTTGAGAATCGAAGCGGAAGCGTACCTGAATCAGAAATGGTTATCGCAATGAACAAGTCCTGCGGTTTTTAGTATTCCAGATCAACACGTTGTTTCTTTTGTTTCTCTCTTAAGATGGGAGTCAGAATAGAATGAACAAAAGTGTGATCCGAGGACCATAACTGTATATATTCACTAACGGCCCATCGTGAAATTAGAAACAAGTCTGGTCTCTACACATATAAGCTTATACTTTAATTAGATGCTTTAAAACCCAAAATACAAAAATCTTATTAGATCACTTTAAAAGGGCTTAACCAAAATTGATAGCTTTAATTTAATACACAATATTTCACCTATAAGTCCATATGTTCGATTAAAATCCTTACAATTGGTTACCAGAAGGAGTTGGATAGCACTAACCTCGAGTTAAAATGTATTAATTTATGAATGGCAGAAAATAGTGCTCGGACGAAGGGCTTCCGGCAAATGCCCTTCTTGACTATCTACACATACTATTGAGTAGGAAAACTGACGAAGTAACTACCCCTTAATTGCACTGCTTCCTTTTTATAAATACTCTTTTATTCTAACCATTTGAGTGATAATCAACGTCTTTCAAATATCGGTTTTTGCTTAATGTTCAATGATATTCTATCTTCGACTAAACTATCCCCATCCCACTACCACTCCCTAAAATCCAAGGCATCATTTGACTTTCCTTAGCACTAAACACGGATCCTCCTAGTATTTTAGTAGGACGTGGAACCTCGTTAAGTTTGCAGGTACCTTTTGCTTGGTCAACCTGCACTTCGATGACAAATCCAAGGGTGGTATGATAATAGGCGATATAGATACAAAACGATATTGAAACAAACACATAATTTTTATTTTTTTAAAAGTAAAACACGGACATAAATGTTGCTTTACATCTCAGAAATTTTAAAAATATAAAAAAAATAAAAGATGACAAGTGTCCTTGAGTGTTTGAGGAGTTTCAGTGTCCAACGCGATAAGACACGTGGTGACCATAAACACACCTAATAAGAGTGCATATGCTTCATGGTTGGATCATATACGAGTAGATTGGCTTGATTGAAATGAAGATCCTTAACTATTCTCAATTTCGCACTAATGTCCCAAACTTTTTTCAACGTATTTTTTTATCAACCTCTATTAATTAGCACATCTTATTTGTGGCAGCACACAAGCAAAGAATTCATTAGGGGAAGTAAAAAGTGTGCCCTTAGTATTATTAAATAAATAAGATAAATAATAAATTCAAAAGTTAGACAAAGTATTTTCCTTATGATAATAAAATATTTGAAAAGTAATCATCATTATGGACAATGTAACGCCACACCCTTATTTTTGTGATTATCTTGTCCATCTGAATTAGTTGCATTTATTTTTACATTTACTGTCGAATTATTATAATTATAAAATTCGTGACTAATTATGTTGATAAAGTGGAATGTGCCTCGACACTCTGTGCAATCGACGTGTTAGTTCTACTTAAGAAACGTGTATTTCTAACTAAAGTTGCAATTTAATATAATTGGATGCCCTAGACGTATCAAATTCCTATTAATTTAATTATAATGTCTATAATTAAATTTATTTAGTTAGATTAAATTATATACTGTATTTATTCTATTGTGGACAATCTTGTTTTCAAATTGAACCTAGACATCAAGTTGGAAGATTTCTTTTTATAAATAAATAAATAAAATAATAATAATGGTATATAGCATAGTTATAAACCCAGCCCGGCAGGTCGTGTTGGAAAACTGGTGACTCGGGCCCTTGTTCGAGTCGGGTAGATTAATTTAATAGAAATGCACATGACTCGATTAAAAATTGGCTTTAACCGAGTTAATCGGCGGTTTTGACCGAGTTAACCCGGCCAGTTTATTAGTTTTCAAAATTGCCTTTTAAATTTTTGGGAGTCCAAGAAATTAAACTTTAGACCTCTAAGTAAAATAATTAGTTCATCACCTTTGGAGTTGTAAAGTACAGTGGCGGACCCAGCACCAGGCGAGCCCCCGCGGTCGCCCGTGCTGGATCTGCCGGAGCCTTCAAACCGTAGGGCTCGCTGTTGCAAAATGGATCCGCCGCTGCTACCCAGAAAATGATCCAGTTGTTTCACCTATTGATGAACATCGCATAGATGTAGAAGGATCATCAGAATTGACATGTCAACAAATGGGAGAGATTAATTGATCAGCTGTGTTTCCAATCCGTAATGATTTTGTTATGGTTCTGAGTGTGGAAGACGGGAAACCAGAAGGAAGCTGGAGAAGATGAGTAGATAACTTAAGTTTTGGGCCTAATTTCTGTTTTTTTTAGTTTTGCCATTGTTTGGGGCCTTCAGGCTGGCCNAATTACACCTATTTAGACATCAATAATGTTTTAGGAGTCAAAATTTTACCATAAAATACTTCCTTGCAATAGTAGAATTTCATCTCCACTAAAAATCTTTGTTCTTCACCTCAACGCCGTCGGAATCTTTATCTTCCGCCTAAGGTACAGAATTTCCCCTTTTCTATATATTATTTAAATTGATTGAACGAAATTATTGGGCTTCTTGAATTTGTTACTGATGATACCAAAATTTGGCGTATCCCGAACACGTAACCCGAGGATTCCAAATGGCCCATTTGAGGGCGACCC
>CAIGRN010117719.1:0-15656 GCA_903798345.1 Fraxinus anomala
TACCATATGAGATAGAAAAAAAAAAGAAAAAAAAAATAGCCTCATCTTAGTTATTGTTAGCGGGATTTTGGAAAATATTTTAACACCTCATATGTTGCCGAAGAAAGTCGAATTTCAGATACGTTATACTATGAGAAGTTCCATATATGTTCCTTAAATTTTCGTGAAATTTCGACATTTATAACTATGTAAATGAGGTTATCTTAAAACTTACTGCACGGAAAATGGGAAGTCAAAAAAGATTATTCTCTTTCTTACTTCTTAAAGTAGCTCATGCAAGGGAGACTATCAAACCTTTTATTTATTGGGTAAATGTGTCCTTGTTATTGTTCACGTAATAAAATAGGCATATGCATGGATTTACTCGACTCTTTTCTTCCTTTATAAATGCTTTTGGAATTATGTTAATATTAAGTTATTATCTAAAATCAGATTTTTTTATATGGGAAATTCATTGGTAGGTTTTTTTTTATATATATAGTACACTGCATGTAAAAACAAAAATAAAGAAAAATAATAATAATTCTTAAAGAAAATTTTAGATAAATTTCAAAGTATAAAGCTAAGGTACAATTGTTTGAGTGACATTCCGTCCATCCGGGTCGAATCATTACAAATGGAGTCAAACAAAATATATCATGGACATGCTCAATAAGTTTGAAATGAAAGCGTTGAAATCAATGAACACTCCAACAAGCTCATCAATCAATTTGGACAAATATGATCAAGATATTTTCATAAACATAACAAAATATCGAAGGTATGATCGGATATCTCCTTTACTTAATCGCAAGGTGACCCGATATTATGTTTAGTGTGTGATTATGTGCTAGATATCAACCCAATACTCAAGAATGACACCTTAGTGTCATAAAACAAATTTTTAGCTATCTTAGTGGCACTAAGAAATTACATCTATGGTATCCTAAAGGTACCCAAAAAAAGGGGATATTGTATTAGAATTTGTGAATACGGAAAATCAATTGGCCAACATTCTCACTAAACCTCTAGCATTTGATGGATTTTCATATATTCAAAGAGGTTTGGGAATTAGGAATGAATTTGAAGTGTGTGGTTAAATTGTATTCTTACATGATTGATTCTATGTGTGGAATATATATAAACGCTTCAATTAATTATGCTTTTGTCATTTCATTACTCGTGCTTTGATAATTATTTTACTATAAATGTGATGATTATCCTCTTATTGGTTAGTTAGAAATTTTGACGCTTTGATAACCACTTTACTTTGAACCCATTATAACGACTAGAAGAGAGCTTTTGTTTGAAATATATTTGTGAAAAAAAATCTTTTTTGAGATTTACATTCACTTCATTTATTCTTTCATAACAAAAACTATNCTTGTGCTTAATTGAGGGAGAATATTACTATTTCCTATGATTGATTTAAAGTTTTTATCTCATATACCATATTATTGCTCTCATTTGTGTTACCTTTCTGCTTATGCCACAAGGGGAAAATTGAGTAAGATAGATTTGAAAAACATTGAAAAGAGGGAAGATGAGTGAGACGATATGTTTTGAATGATTAAATGATATACAATGAATTATCTACTACTTGATATGCTCTAAATGGGTGACAATTGTTTGTAAAAGATCGGGGAAATCTGCTTTAAATGTGAGATCTTTATTCTTTATTCCCTGTTGATATTAATTTACAAATCATCTTGTTTGTCATAATCAAAAAGGGGGAATTGTTGACATTTGGCTGATTATAACCTTAAGGTCTTGATTATAACAAACAAGTTAATCTTGTTTACTAACAGTTGAATTAAAGTGATTATAATCTTCAAAGCATCCAACAATAAATTGATCGATCATCGTCAAAAGATCTTAAATGACAAATGTCAAAGAATGATCAAGAGTTTAAAAGTCAAACGTCAATAAAAGATCAAAACGAGAGCCTAATAGCCAAACTTCGAAGCAAGATAAAATACTAGATTTCTTAGTTCACATGTAAATGTACTAACACTTTGATCTTTAGCAATGAATGATAAAAGCTCAAAAATCACTTTGTGCACTAAAAGCTATTTTGATTATCACTTACATGAAATGTTTTGATCAAAAGTAAAATTGATTCTCAAAATGATGTTTGAACTAAGATCATATTTTTAAAACATCATCTATTTTGAAAACTAGTTAAAAACACTTTCCCAAAGTCTACATTTGTCAAAATATTCAAATCAGATCAAATAGGGGAAAAAAGGGAAAATTGGCCAAAACGGTCGGACGTTCAAATGGTCTTCGGATCCCCAGAAAGTTTTACACAATCATCCTGTATAAATTCATGAAAGGCGGACGTCCGGTCGATGCAATGGTTGGATTTTTTACCATTAGATTTTATATGTATAACGGCTATTTTGGTCATCTGAATTCAAAGGCGAACGTCTGGTTCGTTGTTCGATTCGACAAAGTATTTTACTTTTTGAGCTCTATAAATACCCTCACTCTTTCCATTCTTCATAAAACTTTCAAGAGCATCAAATTGAGATATATTTTGAGAGACTTCTTTAAACTTACATTTGCATTCATTTCATTCATTTCTTCATATCAAAAACATTGATTGATTCAAACTTTTTAATCATCATCTTCATAAAAAAATTTCATTTCTCTTTTTGTACTTAACTTATTTCTATTACTTATAAAAGAGAGATATATTTTGAATTTTTTACACTTACATTGCATATATTTCTTCTATTTCTTCATATTGAAAACTTTGATTGATTGAATCAAACCTGCAAAATCATCATCTTTGTCAAATTTTCTCATCTCTTTCTTGGTACTTAATTTATTACAATCACTCATTAAAAAAGATATATATTTTGAGAAGATTTTTTTAACTCACGTTGTATTTATTTCGTTTTCATCTTCTCATTGAAAAACTTTGATTAATTGAATCAAATTTCTAATTATCATATACATCAGAGTTTTTCATCTAACGCTTGAGCTACCAGTTATTGCTATTCATTGACATGTTAGCATTTCTTAGTACTTAATTCATTTGTATCATTTATTAAGAGAGAGTTTTCATTGTAAAATTATTTATTCTAAACTTGTGGATCGTATTGAGATCCCGTAAAGTTTAATAGTATAAGCATCAGTGTCTTTGTTGTAAGTCACTGTACGGATCATATTGAGGTCTCGTAAAACTCAATAGTGTGAATGATATTAAGGTCCCGTAAAGCTCAATATTGTATAAAGATAGGTACTCCTTATTTGTAAGCCACCGAAAGCGTTATAATTGGTTGAATTGCACCATAAGTCAATTAATATTGTGAAAATATTTTGCTCGTGTCAGAGAGCTTTATAACGAAGGACGTAGATCATTGTTTTAGATCCAACTTCTACAATTATATCGTTTGCATCACTTGTTCCCTTTTACTTATCGCTTTCATATTTGCGCTTATTATTTGAATTAATCTATTTAGTCTTTACTTACTTGAGTTTAGATTAATTTTTCAAAAAAAATTTAAAAACTAATTCACCCCCATCTTGATTAGTTATTGTTAGGATTTTATATTGAGGAGTCAAATAGGCCTTTTGAGGATAGAGAGCTTCGAACCCTCGCGATTTTTAAAGTAGACGAAATTTCCTTTCACTATAAATTTAAAGGGATCAAAGAGAGTGTGTGGGGGAATGAGAGAGGGACGTCGATTTGTAGGTGTAAATGAGGTTGGCCAGTCGATGTAGGAAATGAATTTTACAAATGCACCTTTACAATGCATAGGAAAACAAATTCAATTCCTATTTATTACAATGCAAAGAAAATTCTTAAAAAATCTCCACAATGATTGTGAATTGCACAAGGTCTTCAGTTAGAAATTCCTATGAATGTTCCCTCCGAAACAAATGACTATATATTTGTTTTGGTCTAGTCTTGTTGATCTCTTTTTTTTACCGTTGACGTGGACAATAAATACAGGTCCCACTTGTGTCCACATGAGATAATTTCGACACGTGTAGACAGATTACTAGTCGATAATATCTCAAATTGGAATGTGGAAGAAGCTGATTACACGAGATAAATATGTTCGGATATCGATAAGTACAAGCGAAGTGGCAAGATAAGAAACGATCAACAAAAATCAAATTAAAGATGAAGATCAAACATCTAACTTTAACAATAAAAGATCAAACTAAAAATGAAAGAATATATACCTTGTGATTGATGTATTAGCATTACCCCCAAATGACACAAAGGGGTTGGGGATATTTATAATGTTACATATGAAATGATGACCATTGGATGAGAGGACATGTGGAATCATCTCTTTAACCGAAGCATCTTATCCTAGGTAACAATATTAACCAACTAGTATGTGGCGCATTAAATGTTCCCCAAAAAGGGGCAATGACCCTATAACCTATGCTAACAAAACTTTATCTTTTTGGTCATTACGAGAGTCCAATCAATCATTCCAACAAGATTTGGTAAATTAGGATCTTTAAATTTGGGTTGTCACTTCGTTGTGGTTGAACTCAGGATTTAACTTCGTTGAGCCTTACCACTTCGATAGAGCTTTGGATTAAACTTCGATGAAGGAGCATCAGCATGGGTATTCTCATGAGAGACCGCATAGGTGAAAGTGGGTTTCGACACTTAAGATTTAATGGACTTTGGTAGGTTCCATATACTTTACGGCGAATGCCATTTGGCCTTGACAAAAGGAGTTTAGGTGGATTGGCATGGGACGCCAGGTGGCGAAGTGTAAAAGTAGTCCCACAAGTCCAAGTTTAGATGTTGATATATAGTTGGGGTTAGAAGTTGAACCTGATTCTCGCATGTCGTCTGTAGTGCCGACGACTGAAATTTGTTTGGTAAGCCAAAGCAGAGAAGTCCTGAACTACTAGAGCTCCTTGTTTTAATTGAAACTGTTGAAATTTGTTTGGTGTGCCAAAACAAGGAAATACTGAACTGTTGAAGTTCATTGTTTTAACTGTTATAGTTGAAATTTGTTTGGTAAGTCGAAGCAGGGAAGTGTTGAACTGCTGAAGCTCCTTATTTTAATTGGAATAGTTGAAATTTATTTGGTGAGCCGAAGTAGGGAAGTGCTGAATTGCTGAAACTTCTTATTTTAATTGGAATAGTAGAAATTTGTTTGGTGAGCTGAAGATGGGAAGTGCTGAAATGCTGAAACTCCTTGTTTTAATTGAAATAAAGCATGATTTTGATAATAGTGCCAATAATTTGATATTTTTGTACGTTACCAAGAAAAGACAACTGAAGCATTTCGACTTTCAATATACGTACGGTCGTTACATATTGAATGAGCAATGATGGCCTCATCGAGGCTTATGTGTGAGTTACACCCATCAATATGAGGTGTTAATAAGGAAAAATGTTTGTGCCTCAGATGCAGTTAACAATGGACACTACAGATGAAGTAGATATAGATCCAATGGCTGAGCTTTGTCCTCTTTTCCTATAAAAGCCAAAATCATGTCATTGTATCAGTTTTTTACTTTTACAAAAATCTTCAAATCTCTTGACCAATCAAAAAACTTTTCTGGTCATCTCTGTTCTTTAGCGAGGTCACGTTCTTAGAGCTTCTTTTCCTTTAAGTAATTTTTCTATAATTTCTTTGTTTTCCCATCCTTCATTCCATCTTTTTTCAATTTCAATGGCTTCTGGTTCTAGTACTAGAAATGGGAGGGTAACCATTGCAAAGGTTACTGAGGGCCATGTCTGGAAGGGTCGAACAGAGGTTTTTGGACCATAAGTGAAGGTTACATTGATTACGATACGAGGTGGGGCTACAAGAATCCCTTCTATTAAGACCTCTGGCAAATTATTTGAACTTAGGGAAAAGTATAAAATCCCAGATTCTATAGAACTCTTAAAACTTGAGGCCCAAAAATATCTCTGTTGTCCGAGGCCAACTTGTATGGCAATTAGCGAATTTTTGTTTAGGGGTTGGTATGCATCTACTTCTACACACTTTTTAGGGTGGTGTTGGGATCTTGTATATTGGCTCCCACCCAATTATTGCTAAATAGGAGGAGCCAGTTGATTGGGGCATACTTCCTTTGGAAGGAGACTTCGCTTGGCGAGGATATACTCCTTCATGTCTTCCGGACTCTTTTCCAACCCTGGGTATTTGGGAAAGAGGAGTCTAAGAATTAGTATTATATGACTTGTTGGGGGGCTCATGCCTATTTTGTATAGGTCTGACCTCTTCTATAAAAAGGTGGAAAGTGTCATGGTTCTAGGTTAGGGGTAAGTGACAGATGGTTTAGGAAAATAAAGCCCCAGCTTGTACCATGCCGACCCAGTACACTAAAGCTCGTGAGTTTCTCTTTTTAAATTTTGTCGTTTGTTTATAACTTTATCTGATGGTCCTTGGTTTGCAGTTTTAGGGACTCTTTAAACTCTCACAGGCCGAGTGGGACGTTATTGAAGACATCTATAGACGTCCTCAGAGGTCACCCATCCCTAACATGACTTCTATATTGAAGGTTGCTTCCATAATGAGCTCTTGGGCTTTGAAGCCATCCTTCGAAGGTGCCAAGCATGTCAGAGAGAAATGGAATGCCTCAGCAAAGAACATGCTAAGAGGAATGAAGATGAGAGGGGCCCAGAATGTAAATAAGGGCAAATGGAATGTGGAAAAGCCCCAAAAGAAAAGAAAACTGTCCCTGCTTCTAGGAAGTTCGACACAAGTGCCACATCGGCCAAGCAGACCCCACATCATTGACCTAAGAAACTGATACGGGCTTTCTTCACTACTGCAAAGGCTCAAAAGGTAAATGAGGCCGATGAAGAGGCTGTGAAGGAGGTAGAGCACACCTCCAGGGCTGCAAAAAAGGCTCATGTGGTGAGGACCCTCAAAAATCAAGAAGATTTTTGGCTAGGCAGGATGAAGAGATTGCCCCAGTGGTGATGGACATGCTGTCACATAAAGTCCAGGGTGCCATATCAAATATTACAAGTTTTGACCTTATAAGTGGCAGACCTATGTCTCCACCTGCGATGCAATATATCTGACGGCAAACTTGGTAAGCCAAAGTACCATGGCCTTTGGGGTCACCTTGGAATGCCAAGAAGTGTTGAATGACATTCAAACATGCAATCGGGAATCGGTTGAAAAGCTAACCTCAGCAGAGGAAGAAATGCAAAGGATAAAAGATGTGGCTGAAGAGCTAAAGGCCTAGCAAACTGAAGATGCAGTTAAGTTGGATTCTGCTTTAGCAGAAATTGAACTCTGAAGAGGAAAGTTCATGAATCCTAGTGCAAAGTGGTTTCCTTGACAAAGAAGGTTGAAATTTCAAACAATCATCAGAAGCTAACTACCGAAGATCTGGATAATTCCAATTTAGAGAATGTTGGGCTCAGGGACGCGAATGGATTTCTGGAGCCCCAAATAAGGCACTATATACAGGAAGCTAAACAGTCCAAGGCTAGTGCTTTGAAAGCAAGGAGGAAATGAAGGATTACATTGCCAACTTCTACTTAACGAAAGAGTACCAACGCTTCGGCCCCTATTTTTGGAAGTTCGCTTACGTTGAGGTAGTAGATAGGGTAGGGAAACTTTACCCAAAACTCAATGCTTCTAAAATGAAGGTATAGTTCTTGAGGAGGTACCTCAAACCCATGCTGATGATGTAGTCGAAGCTGAATGTGCAAAAGCTGATCAAGAGATTGCTCTTGATGACAAAACTTCAGGGCAAAAAGCACCTGCTGATGAAGAGCCTACTATTGAGCGTCAGACTCCCTATTACCTTTGGCATAGTATAGGATTTTTATTTTATTTTCTACGTAACGGTTGTTGCCCTCATTTGTACAAATTTCTTTATTAATGAAGTACATGTTTCTCTATTTTCTTGTTTTCGATAATTGAACTGAACTTCAATAGTGTGCATGACAAATATAATTCAACTTGCAAGTGTTTGGGCCTCCATAAGGTGTATAACTTAAACAATATAACTTGTAAGTTACGCTGAAGTAAATATGATGACCTCCAAAAACGAATGATCTTTCAAACATCTCAAACATGATTAATCTTGAGAACTCATAGAACTTCAAATACGTTTTTCAATATTGTTTCCACTTCTTCCAAGATGTTAAGCTTCTTCATTGGAGACATGTTGTACACCTGAGAAAACCAATAAGGTAGTCTCTTTTGGGATCTGACCCTCTTCTCCTAGGCGCCCATGGTTCCATATATGGTGGATGATTCATCTACGTAAGGGCTTCTGCAATGACATTGAGCTTCATTATACAAGGCTTGTGATGTATGCCTCGGAGGACCAATGAGGTAATCCTCTTTGGGATATGATCCTCTCATCCGAGGTGCCCACGCTTTCATACATGGTGGATGGTTCATCCATGTAGAGGTTTCTCTAATGACATTCAATTTTTTCATGGGAGGTCTGTGTTGTATGCCTCGGATGACCAATAAGATAATCCCCTTTGGGATTTGATCATCTCGTGCGAAGTGCCCATGCTTCCATTATGGTGGATGGTTCATCCATGTAGGAGTTTCTCCTATGATGTGTAGTTTCGTCATAGGAGGTTTGTGATGTATGCCATAGAGGACCAAAGAGCTAATCCCCTTTGGGATTTGATCATACACGTTTCCATACATGGTGAATGGTTCAATCATGTAGGGGTTTCTCCTATGATGTTCAGCTTTATCATGAGAGGTTTTGTTGTACGTCTCGGATGACCAATGAGGTAATCCCCTTTGGGATCTCATCATCTCCTCCAAAGCATCCACGCTTCCATACATTATTGATAGTTCATCCATGTAAGAGTTTCTTCCTTGAAGTTCAACTTCGTCATGTGAAGCTTGTACTTTAAGTCTCTTTAAACAAAACGTGCTTTTATTGAATCACTTCGAAATATTTACGAGTCTAGGAATGATATTTCGCCATAAAACACACTCATCAGTGATATATCCTAAGATGCTCTATGTTCCATGGGCGATGTTGCATTTTCCAATTTAGGCATTCTATCCAATAAATGTCAGGTCGTTGTTCTTTTTTGATGCAGTATAAGACTTTCTCATTTAGCCCTAGCGTATATTTGGAAGATGGGAAAGCTCTTCGAAACACTAGGTCATTTATCCAAAAAGACATTTTTCTTAACTCTCACATTGTAGTGACGAGTCATCTTTCTTTCATAAGTGACTAGTTTTATTTAAAATTCGTCCCTAATTTCATCGAGAAAATCGAGCTCGTATCTTCTCAACTCATCGTTGGATATCATTGAATTGCAACTGACGAGGAAAGAGTAATCCGAAGGATCATTGCTTTAGCATCGTAAGCCATTGAGAAAAGGGATTTCTCCAGTTGGGGTTCGGCTAGTAGTCCGGATTGCCCACAATAATTGTTGCAGTTCATCGACCCATGCTCCTTTGGAAATGTCAAGTTTTCTTTTCAAAGTGTACTTGATGGTTTTGTTTACTACCTCTACTTGCCCATTTACTTGGGGATGATGAGGTATTGAAATATGCTTTTTCATTCCCAGCTCCTCACACATGTCCTTGACTTTTTTGTTATCAAACTGACGCCCATTATTTGAGACAATTGAATGAGGAATTTCGAACTGGTATATAATATTCTTCTACAAGAATATGGAAGTATTGGCTTCTATAATTTTGGCCAGAAGTTCAGCTTCAACCCATTTGGTGAAGTAATAAATGGTGATGATAGCAAAGCTTGCACTACCTCTACCCTTAAATAAAGGGCATATAAGGTCAATTTTCCATTTGACGAACGACTATGAGCTGGATACTGCTGTTAGTTCTTGAGAATGTTGTATTTGGATATGAGAGAAACGTTGAAATTTATCGCATTTTCAAACAAATTCGATCGCTTCTTTTTTCAAATGGAAATTGTTATTTTCCCTTTTACTTGACCGAAATAATTAAATACTTATAGAGTGATTTTTCATATCAATATTGGGCTCATTATGTAGATGGAGTAAAATTATGAGTTTTGGTATCAAGAAAAAGTTGTTTCGGACAAGTGAGAACCATATTATGAACGAAAAACCTTATGATTAGTGATTAAGGAGGATAGTATTTGATTCGGTGGACTAGTCTCAGCAGTTAAGTTTGAATTGCTAAGAACTTGAATGTTGTTATCCTCGTGGATTATGTTCTTATTCTCATGCTACGAAAAAAAATAATCTTAGACGTTGATACACTCCAATAACATGGCTTGTAACTAGTTCACCTAGTAAAATGTTGTAATAGAACATAATAGTTAATCTTCATCAACAATTTAATTTGATCTCACTCTATGATATTATCTTGATTTGTGAAAAATATTAATACCAAAATAAATCCCCAAAATCTGAAAATAGAAAAAACCCGTAGAAGGAGTTGTGGAAATGGTGTTTGATTCTTCAAGATGACGTACAAATCCAATTAGGCCTTTATCCCCATGTCGTGGTGACCGTCCTCTATTATTATTATTATTATTATTTATGAGATAGCTATTTAAATGAAGATGCAATTAATGCAAGATTAATGTGTGCTCTTGTTTATATTTCGGTTACAAAAGGTGTATAGGAGTAATTTTTGGAACAATTCAGCACACCCACAAAAATTCAACAGATTAGACACAGCAGGTGGACCCCCTTTTTTCAATATTTTAAACTCACATGAGGTCCACACCCATGTGAGTTTTCTATTCAAATTCTCTTGGAATTCTTCTGTACAAATACATTTTCTCTTATTGGAAACAGTATTTATAATGATATTTTATGAATTATATATTTCTTTTAGATATATAAACCAATTGGTAGTGTGTGTATATATATATATCAAGAAATATTATTTTTAAATTGGGTAAATATGATTTTTTCTCAATATAAAATGTGTTAACTAATGGAAAGTTTGAAGATATGAATGATATGAAAAAACGTTACGAATATAAATTATATTATAATAAGTAAATATTAAGTATTTTAAATACAATTAAAAATGTGATGTAAGAATTAAAATTTGTGGTGTTAATATAATTACTAAAAAATATTATCATGAAAGCAAATAATTTTGCGCCCACTTTCTCTTTGAACCATGTGTTCCATGCGAGTCTTGCTTAGGATACAAGGTGGGGGTTCACAGAACCCCCACTGAGACCTCCTATTGAGGGTGGGTGGACAGGGTTTTTTTGGTAATTTTTTATTATCATGGGTCCCACATGTGACTCACCCTTGTGAGAGTATGTAAAATGTCTGTGAAATGATTTTCGTACATATATCTTAACTCGTTCCATGCATCTCTTAAATTACAAGACCACTTAGAATTATTTTATTATTTGTTGGGGGAAGTAGGAAAAGATTCCGAGAGCCAAAAGTGGGTATTCTCGTCATTCAACGTAAAGTTATAATTATAATGACAGAAATAATTTAGAATAAATATCGATACTCATCTTATAATAAGATTCATTAATGAATTTATATAATACATCACCAATATTTAATAAGCACTTATGTTCATTAAATTATTCCTCAATAATTTGGTCACTCCCACCCTACATGACTGCGACCCAACCTGACCCAACTCCATCCAAAAGTCTCAGCTTCGTGAAATGACCACAATCAACAGGTAATTTGGGAAACCACGTGTGATATGCCACTTCTGTCACAGAAAAATACATAGTACAATTTGATACCATGGTCTATTATTATTATTAGGATTTTAAGGTTACCTAATTATGAATTATCAAAAAATTCATGCCAGAATGGCGAATGCTTTATGTTTGTGTGCCTTTCTACCCTCTCTCTCTCTCCAAACACACACACACACACACACACACTCTCTCTCTCTCTCTCTCTCTCTCTCTCTCTCTCTCTCCAATAATGTCTCAGTTTTGTTATATTATTATATTAATTGGGGGTGAGCCAGCAATTTTGATTTTCTTTTTAAAAAATTAAGCAAGTGGGAATATGATTAGGTTATAAATTGAGAACTTTTGACATCATCAAAATAGCATAATTGCCACTTTCGTTGTATCAAGTGTACCATTTTTAAGCCATTAAAGATGGTGATATATGAATTGGTAAAATATTATGTACCGGTTTTACTTGTTTTATAAAGTTTTTTTATTAATCAAGCCAGATTAAAAGTTATATTTTTGCAAAGTTTTGACTTTTTAATTGAAGGTATCCTTTGAATTTCTATGAAGTTAATGAATTTTTAATGGAAAATAAAATTGGTGGATAGCAATATTTAAAGTATTGGAAAAAAAAATTTCCTAAAATATGGTGAGATTTTTTATTTTAAAGTTTATTATAAACGGAAAATCTATCTTTATAAAAATTTTAACAATACCTAATTAATTTACGAGTGTTGATCATGGAATTAGTATATTTCCTCTTAGTGCGTCTCAATTTTAAGTGAAGATAGATGCTTCCTATCATAGAAGTAGAAATCTCATATTTGCGGGTTTCAAATATGCATCTAGTTGACTAGATTCTTTTATTTAATCAAGAATTGATATTATGATTTTCTCCTTAAATATATTTGTGACACATCAATGCATCACATTTTCTTGTAAGATACTAATATATTTTTTACATCTCGACACATTACATTTTGACATCTTCTGAATATTAAAAAGATGTGATGTGTCAATTATCAAAAATGTATTGAAAGATAAAAAAAAAAATCGAAACAATGAATCTCAGCTCGTAAACGTGTGCCTCTCCTTTTTAGAAAATAGAGTTGCCAATGGAAGGAATAGGGAGTGGAAAAGGAAAATATAAAGAATTCAAACCTACCAAGGAAAGTAAACAAGTTAGTGGTGAAAAATGTCTAGTCCAACATTAAAAACTAATCTATGGTTGCTAATGCTCTACCTAACAATCATATTAACTTTGATATTAATAATAAAATATTCTTAATGAAGATAGAAACTCTTACGCATATTTATTGTTTAAATGTTAAATCATATTGAAAAAAATGGTTTTTTTAACATAATGTGTGGATCACGAGGATGTAACCATGTGGGCATATAATACTTTAATCCTAGTAATTGTCTTGAAAATAATCAAAAGTACACATCAAATGACAAAGACAATTTAAATCTACAGTCATGCTATAAGTACAAAAAAATTTAATAGAAAATTTTAATAGACAATGTATGACATGGAATCATTGAAAAATGTAGATAGGTCAATCATTTTCCGCTACGTCAGTATCTATATCAATTCTGTACTCATAGCTCTTTGCTTAAACCTATATTATCTTAAGATAATTAATTCACAATAAAGTAAGATGATTATATATTTATCAATGTTAAACAATAATATCATGACATAATTAGCTCTTGAAGTCCATTTTGGATTAAAGCTTTCTTAAGGAGGACCACTCTACATTTCTTTTCACGTTTAAAGTAATGCAAATTAAACTTTTAAGAAAAAAATTAATCCATTGAAGACCACGAGAGAGGAGCTGAAAAATTGTCCTCGACATTTATCTAACTTAAGAATCAAAAGAATGACTCTATTTATCATCAAAATAAATTAATGCTTAATGTATAATTAACTTGCAAGAATTATATATGATTATAGAAAAAGGTGAAGAGTGTTTGAATGTTCTTTTCCCTTTTCATTTAAGTGGATTTTCGTATAAGAAAGAAATATTATCCTGATATGAAGTTATTTATGTAGTTGATAGCTCTTCAATCAAGTATATAGAAAAGTTGTCAGAAACCAATGGAGATCGTACTGAACAATGGAAATCGCAATACAATATTCCCCAAGAAAGCACGGAAGCGCCATATTATGTTACTAACCTTCATCTCCATGGAAACGAGGAAAAGAAAAACAAGGAAAGACATTAAAAAAGCCACTTTATATAACTACTATATTAGGGAAATAAATGCCTTAATATGTTGCTATTACCCATTTTGGTGAATTAAAAAATTGAAAAGGTTCTTAACCAAACATTTTTTAGTGCTTGGTGAAATTGGAGAACCAATAAGATTCTCTTGTACATGACAACTAGCCAATGGAGACAATTATATATTAAGAACAACAAAAATCAAGAAATGGATTCGAATAGTTAGTCATAATCTTTAAATCAATTAGGGAAGGGACAATTGTCAATCATCAAACAAACGATGTGATACACAAGCCACGAGAGAAATCAAATCCATTAAAGGCTTCATTTATGTTGGTGTTTATTTGTCCTAGTCATTATCCAATGAAAATTACATATTTTTAAATAAAAAGTATGGTGATTATGATAACCAAATCAACCCCATCAAGGAGATTTGTTTCACATAATGTTTTGTGTGCGAAAACGAGTTTAAACTAATAAACATTCTAATCTTCCAAAACTCGTCGAGTTTTCCCTTTCCTTTCATGTATAAAATTGTCCTTTGGTAGTAAAGAAAAACTTAAAATTAAATCGGGATTTAAGATTATTAGAATATAGTTCTCCATGTATCTTTGATAAAAGAGCCTTGAACATGCTAATAATTATGCTTATGGTAAAATAAGTGTTCGGAGGGATATATATTAAACTGAAACCCTAACAAAAATGGTGAAAATACAGATGCATGTAAGGTTAGGTGTGAAAGCTCTCGAGTGTTTAAATTTTAAAGTACTTATAAAATGTTGATTATTGCTATCACATTGTTTTCTCCAGCTAGCATCTTGTAAAAATACACGTGTATGTAAGGGTTAGGTGTGAACACTCTTAAGCGTTTAAATCTTAAAGTACTGAATATTGTTGTCACGTTGTTCTCGTCAACTATCATTTTGGTAACATGAGAGTAGTACAAGATATAATTTATAAATTTTTATCTTCACAAGAGACACGTGGGCAACTTAAAGAGAGTATTTTTGAGCATATCTAGCATATCAATATGGTATAATGAGTTTTAATGGAAAACTAATTTGTTAATAAAATAGAAATAATATTTAAAAAGTGGTTACATGCTTCATTTTGAGCTTTGTGTCACTTTACCATGTTTAAAAAGGAAATTTGGGGATAGCATCGATGCCTATGTGGTCTGTATATTATGCCAATTTTTGAAGAATACATATATGAGATTCTATAATGTTTTGAAGAATACATAGTAGATATGATTCTATAGTGGTCTGTATATTTGGATTTTTAAGGTTACTCAATTCCATGCCAAGTGTTTCGTGTTTGTCTGCCTTTTTCCTCTCTACGTTCCATCTAAACTTTGTTGTTTGTGTACATCAATAATTTCACCTTTATCAAAATGAAGTGGGATTCTTTTACCTGTAGAAATTAGATACTTAAATATTAATTTAATATGAACTTGCCCATAAGGGTTTGTTGGTGGATTTGGGCCTGGTTTGGCCGAATTGGTGCTTCCAGAGTTGATCACAAATTGTGGGCTAGTATTTGGTTAAATTACAAATGCACAATATCGCGACTAGTGGTAGGCAAAAAAAATCGAAAAATCGATTAAACGAAATCGAGTCAGGTCGGGTCGAGTCGATTTGAACAAAAAATCGATTTTGTTTCGACTAATTTTAACCATTAAAAAGTCGAGTTGGGTTGGTTGTGGTTTAAGCCACCCAACCTACTAATACATTTTTTTAAAAAAAAAAAAAATTCATTTTAAAATTCATATATTTAATTTTAACAAATAAAATAATAAAAATAAAAATATAATTCTTTCTCAAATAATTTGTTTATCAT
>CAIGRN010117720.1:0-20323 GCA_903798345.1 Fraxinus anomala
GATAAGATATCTCGACATAGCGGCATTTGATACCACCAGGATTAGCGTAAAAAATTAATGTAGCATGTTCTCGCCCTAATTAGCACATTAGGGTAAGAGGTGGCTCGATCAATTTGAATGTATTAGGCAAACTTTTTTAGGGGATCTTTTCAAAAATTATATTAAAGAATAATTGAACTGAGCAAATAATCATCAACAACTTGTCAATGGTATTACGGTTCGTGATCTTGACGGAAATCAATATTTGTCCATTGATTCAGGCCAAATTACCGATAATAATACCATCGTTAATTCGTCAACACAGTCGTTTCATATTATCGACAACAACATTTTTGACAATTGTCAACAGAAAGACCGTCGATGACATCAACGGAAATGATTATTTCTTTTAATTATTGACTAAAACTAAGTTAGTATAATTCAAAATCTAATTATATTAGAATTACATGAGATGCTTTCGTAGATCATTATGGTACTGTGCTTCAAGATCTTGATTATATATTTCAAAAAAATAGATAATTTAATTTAATTTGCACATTTATTTTAAGAAAGTGATTATTTTAGGATCAAGACTCGAGATTTTTTGGAATTTAAAGTTTATTTTTTCTTAATTATTAATATCAATGTTAATTTATTTTATTAAAAATGGGCTTAGTTTATTAATATCATTAAAACTTATAATCAAAATTGAAAGATGAATTTGTTCAAAACTAAAATTTATTTACATTAATTAATCCATCAGTTTAGAAAGTTAAAAAATTTATTTAGGCAAATAATTCGTAGTTCCTAATTTGCGCCTTCATTAATGGTAAACGCGACTTTTATTTGAAGACGTTTCGAATCCAACTTTATATTATTACGTACCATAATTGTAACATTATCCAATAGCGGATTATATGTTATAAATAAGTATTCAGTGGATATTTAATATGCTGACTCAGCGCTATCCATTTTTGTTTATGATATTTTAAGTTAAATTTATTATTTTATCTTTTTTTTTATTGCTTTTCTCTTTGATGAGAAAAATAACTGAAATGAATAAAATTAGAGAAGAAACATATATTATGAACTTTTGTTTTTGAATGAGAGTGTATCAAAAATGTCTTTAAAGTTGCTTCTATTGAAAAATGTTACGGTGCCACAATTGAAGTAGCATCATGAACTCATCAAGTTAAGGATCAACAGATCAAGAAGTCGTTTGGAGAATAGATACCTAAGGATGAGGCGGGAACTGTTATCCATCAAGTGTCAATGTAATAAGTTGACCTAGATTAACAAAATGTTTAACTCAACATCACAAACTCGGAAAAGGAAATGACGTAGATTCGTTAGGCTAATATTGAAGTAAGTCTTGCATAACACAAGTTCCAAAAATACGAGACATGGGTGAACGTGTCTTTGATTCAAAGTTTTGAGGAGATATGACTTAAAAATAGATCAACAAGACACTTGTCATGTCCTTTTCCACTCTCCATAAAACTTCGAGGCCATTACGAAGAAGAAACACAAATCAATACATTTATTTCTTAATTTTCATTTCTTCCTTAAAATGCCTAAACCAGGATAAACCTAAATTTACTGTTACATCTAAATATATCTTTCATTTAAAGATACGTAGATGAATGCTACATCATTAATTGTGCTATGTCTAGATGACAATTAAGTGATATTAATTGCGATGTATATGATTGTATCCTTATCCTTTCATTTAAGATTACACATAAATGCCACTAAATCTGGTCAAAAGTTGTGATATATAGCAATCCTCAAAACATTTTAATAATAAATCTTAGTTGTTTTTTTAAATTAATATCAAAACTTGGTAATTATGAAGAATATTGATTTTATGAATAAATTGATTATTTAATGTATTTCACAAAAACCTAAATGTTCACTTTAAATTCTTTTGGAAAATAAAAAAAATGAATTTTGACCAATAAGTTTCAAAAAGTTATTAATGGATAATTTCTTGACAGCTAAACTCTTCAGCAATACCCTTCAATTCAAGAAATACTCTCTCTCTATAAATACACTTGCCATCCCCACATAGATACATTCATCTTCCTACTCTTCCTTCAGCGTCCATTTATCCTTCCGTTTCAAATTTAAATTTTCATTTTCATTTTTACTTCTCTTTTTATATATAGTTAGATCATACAGAAAAGAGAAGCAAAAGAATGGCTGGTGGTGGCTTTGGACCTGGCCCTGGAAATGGAAAGGAATATCCAGGAAACCTTACTCTTTATGTTACTATTACTTGCATTGTTGCTGCCATGGGTGGTCTCATTTTCGGATACGATATTGGAATCTCAGGTATAACTCGTCAAAGATGAGATACTTATATTTATTTAAATCCTTGGTGTGGAGGTCAAGCTCCATTTTTTTATGAAAAATTAATCCCGGTATCTTTGTATGCTCTGATACCATGTTGAATATGTATACAGGTGGTGTGACGTCTATGGATTCGTTCTTGAAAAAATTCTTTCCATCTGTTTACAGAAAGCAAAAGGCTGATGATTCAACAAATCAGTACTGCAAATTTGACAGTCAGACTCTTACTATGTTTACATCATCATTGTATCTCGCCGCACTTTTGTCATCTATTGTGGCCTCAACTGTCACCAGAAAACTGGGAAGAAAATTGTCTATGCTTTTTGGAGGTATTCTTTTCTGCGCAGGAGCATTGATCAATGGCTTTGCACAAGCCGTTTGGATGCTGATTGTTGGCCGCATTCTCCTTGGTTTTGGTATTGGATTTGCCAATCAGGTAAATTTTCTTTCCATGAAAATAAGAACATGGGATTTACTGTGTTTTGTTTTGGCGTGTTTGAGAGTACGTAAAATTGACTTTCTAATTGCTGTTCTTGGCAGTACTTAAAAAATCGCCTTTAAGCACTACCAAATATCATCTTTTTAATTGTTTCTACCTTCTATTACCCATAATTTAAAATTCGTGAAAAATGTTTCTTTGATTAATAGATTTGGGAAGAAAAGAATTTAATTCTTTTTTATGGTAGCTAAGATCTGATCTGGAATTTAATGAACACGTGTGTCCCTTGGAAGCGACATATTTCCTATATGTCTTTTCTTATTTATTAAAATTTTATTCACGATTTATGTTAGTTGAAGTTAGAGACATTTGATGATAATTAACTTGTTGTATATGATTGCAGTCTGTGCCATTATACCTATCTGAAATGGCTCCCTACAAGTACAGAGGTGCACTCAACATTGGTTTTCAGCTGTCCATCACAATTGGAATTCTTGTAGCCAATGTGTTGAATTACTTTTTTGCTAAAATTCCTGGTGGATGGGGATGGAGACTGAGCTTGGGTGGTGCTATGGTTCCTGCCCTCATCATCGCCGTCGGGTCTTTAGTCCTTCCTGAGACACCAAACTCCATGATCGAGCGTGGAAGGGAGGATGAAGCGAAAGTGAAATTGAAAAGAATCCGGGGTGTTTCCAATATTGACGAGGAGTTTAATGATTTAGTTGCAGCTAGTGAGGCATCGAGGATAGTCGAGCATCCATGGAGAAATTTACTTCAGAGAAAGTATAGGCCACATCTCACAATGGCCATTCTTATTCCTTTCTTTCAACAACTTACTGGGATTAATGTGATCATGTTTTATGCACCTGTCTTGTTCAAAACTATTGGATTTGGAAGTGATGCTTCACTTATGTCTGCTGTGATTACCGGTTGTGTAAACGCCGTTGCAACTATGGTTTCGATCTATGGAGTTGTGGGGAAGAAGGTTCCTTTTCCTTGAGGGTGGTGCACAAATGCTCATCTGTCAAATTGCCATTGCAATATGTATAGCTCTAAAATTCGGCGTAGACGGAAATCCAGGCGAGTTACCCAAGTGGTACGCTATTGTGGTGGTGCTTCTGATATGCATATATGTTGCTGGTTTTGCTTGGTCATGGGGTCCTTTAGGCTGGTTGGTGCCCAGTGAAATCTTCCCACTCGAAATCCGATCAGCTGCACAAAGTATCAATGTTTCGGTTAACATGGTATTTACATTTGCGATCGCTCAAATTTTCTTGGCAATGCTTTGTCATTTGAAGTTCGGTTTATTCCTTTTCTTTGCATTATGCGTTGTAGTTATGACGATCTTCATCTTCTTCTTCTTGCCCGAGACTAAGAATATTCCAATTGAAGAAATGGCTATTGTATGGAAAGAACATTGGTTCTGGTCTAGGTTCATGACGGAAGTCGATTGTACTAATGGATCACTCGAAATGGAGAAGAAGGGAGGAGATGCTTACAAGAAAGTATGAGTAAAAACTCCTGATATTTGCTGCCTAATGAATTAAGAGTGGTAAAAGGGGGCTTAGCATCCTCATCTTTTGTATTTCTTACTTTGGTAATTTTGTTATTTTGTTTTGGTTTGCAGCATCACTATTCTATTTCATGATGCTTTGATTAACTACTCAATACTTCATTGAAATAAAATAATTTGTATTATGCTAAATAATTTTCAATTTTTGAATTTAGTAGTAAAATGTGACAATAACTTTGTTATCGCATTCAAGTATGCGAGAAGTAAATATAAATGGATTTTGCTTATTATGAATTTACACTGTCCGAAAGGACTTTGCTACTAAAAGTTAACCTCGACGATCCGCTTATTTAAAAATAAAATAAATCGTGGAAGACCCAATCATGGATGACCTCAATTATCAAGGACTCTAGATGTAATTTACCATTCTTAAATTAATTTTTATGGAAAGATAAAGACAAAAGAAAGCTTTAGAACTGTAAGAGAGAACAAAATTGATGCTTTGAAAACTTTGGACACTAACGAAAAAGCTAGAATTTGGTTGGGGGGTGGGTGGGGTTAAAGCAATAACTTGTTTCTAGCGCAATAAAATTTACAAAAAAAAAAAAATAATAATAATAATAAACCGTAATAAATTTTCAAATGGTTTTCTTATCAGTTAGTTATTGAGTTTTGACGAGCTTGTCAATTTCAAAGCAACACCCTTGCGACATATTCAATATATTTCATTTGAGTTGAGCATATAAAAATTATAACTTCTAGGCATGTTTTTTTAGCGCATAGTATAAGACCAATGAACTAATCAAGACATGAGCCTCGTGTCCGATCGTTCTTTTATATACTGTTCGTTTTAGGAGGGAATCTTCCCTCTCATTTTTCATGTCTTTCTGTCGTGTCCCCATGATTCGAATTCAAGACCTTTGTATATGAAAGATTTAAGTTGAATTTTGGTATTAATTGAACAAATGACTCGGTACTAATATAATTTAAATATTGATTTCATTTTGAAATAACGTTAAAATTCAATTTAATTGTTTTATATTTTATTAAGTATAAATTATTTTCATAATATAATACTTTTTGTAACCAACGAGAATTCTAGATCAATTTCGTTTTATTTAATTCTGGAATACATGATCATGATGTGATCATATCTATTATTATTTTAACCGGTTAAATTAAATAAATATAGAGAGATCTAAAAGAAGCCTAAAGTAGCGGTGGACAAGGCAACAAAGCTACGACTGCCATGTATGGCGTTGGAGGGTTGAGACGTAGCTCTTTTCCTCTCCAACTTTCTTTCTATCGAAAAACTTATACATCGATTTAAACTCAAAATATCAAAGAAGTTACGTTGCACTCCAACATATGTGGAGGACATATCAACAAATGTATGCACCTCTTATCAAACTTGCCCTCAATGAACTGGATAAAAGGGCTTAATTTAGTGGATAAAAAGTAAAAGTAAATGGATAAGGTAAAAGAAAAAAGTAGAATGCCAAATAAAGAGACTCCAATACTCAACCTCTTTTATTATAAGTGGGAATCGAATTCACATGTTTTCATTTGCGAATCAACCTTTTTTTTTTCCTGTCTGGAAATAATGAAACCAAATAAGTAGGTGACAGAACATTGTTCATCACTTTCTGTGACTTTCAAGAGGGAAGAAAATCAATTTGGTCACATTCTTGCAAATGAAGCATCAATTTTTGGATCACCTTTTTCAGCCTCTATCAACGTTGGATACCAAACCAGTCATTTCGTTCACGGTTTGTGAAACATGCAATAAGATGTATCACATGACTCACCTCACTTTTATTCAATTTGATTTGGAATTTGTTATATTTGTTAATGGATAAATTCCACGTTAATTAATTACTGATATAGATTAACATATAAGAGTTTGAACCACTCTTCTTAAATTTTAACGAGATTAATCTTTTAAAATGGAACTTGAGTCTTAATATAGTTTTAAAACCCACTAAACTCAAACAATTTGATTTGATTGAGATTCAAACGAGTATACGGACCATTGCCCCCTTGCTCCCTTGTAATATAATATTTTTGGATAGAATTGGATAAGTGGTAGGTACATGTATTGAGACTTGTTCCTCTCTTTTTCACTAACTTAAAGTGCTGATTAATTTTTCTCAAATCTATACCATATTCTCCAGAATCATTTCTTGTCCATGACCAGTGATGGGGTTCTTGTTTGCTTTAAAGGTTTCTTCTAGATAAAGCTAAAAAGGCATGTTTTGGAAGGATTTATAATTTTAAAAACTAGAATAAAAAAAAAAAAAAAAACGTGATTCACTTATTAAATTGGATCTTCCGAGTATATAGATACTCATATTATACGCTCTAATCATATCTAGCATGGTATATCGAACAAGATTTTAATTTTTCTCTTATTTAATGTTTTAGAGTTAATGTCACATTGTTAAAACCAACTTTGTCGAATGGATCACAACTTGAAATTTATGAAAAAAAATTGAAACTTTTTCTTATTATTTGATTGATGACACAAATAAAGTAGAATTTATTGGGGGTAAATCATACATCGATTAAAAATGAAATATATATATAAACATATATATGGACTTGGAGGACTACCATCACCAAAGTTGACCTTCACGATTTGACATATCAAATTGACTCATCACTAAGTTGAAATCTCTTCTCGAGGGCGATTAATCAAAGTTACCATCTCAACTCACTGGATCCCCTATATTGTCATGATCAATCAGCAAAACCCTCTGCCTCGATCTCTTGTCGCGGATGGAAGAACTCATAAGTTACAGTTGTTGTACGTGCTGCCTCAGTGCTTGATTGACGCGGATATCGCTTCTGCCTTAACTATGCAATTGTCAAAATCCTTGCAGTCCATGTTGCTCCGGATGGTTCCACATTCTTGATTTAGTGATATGATGATGTATCCATCTAAACCCATTTTTTTCCCTAGTAAACTGATCACTAGGTCCACATCATTGCATATGAAAGATTGGGTCCCACTTTGATCAGGTGGCTCTTGAAATGATTAATATGGTTCTGCTTAATGAGAACCTCATCCAAATTGCCAAACAGATCTTATTCATATTTCAAAACCGGTCATTGAATTTTAAAGTTTCTCTAATGTGATCCCTGAAATATCTGTTTTTTTCAAATGGTTCCCTAAAGATTCTTGAGTTTAAAAATCAGTCCCTAAATTTCCGTTTGGTGCAAATCAGTCCCTGAGCACTTTGATTGAGACAAATTGATCCTTGAACTTCCTGGATCATTCGACTCAGTCTCTAAACTTTCTGATTCTTGAAAATCTGCTGCTGAACCTTCTGCTCGCTACAATTTAATCACTATATAGTTCCTGTAAATATTCCCCTTGACTCTGAAATATGCAATTCAGTCCTTAATGGCCCACTTACTAATAAAATGGGCCGGTAGAAAGAATTTCAGGAAAAATTCACATATAACCAAGGAAAAAATAATAATTCATGAATATTAGATATTATACAAAAATAAACCAAAATTACTTACTTCCACAATCTCTCTAATTTTTGTAACTGAAACACTTCATTAGCGGTTAACACGTCCATAATTAATGACATCCCAAATTGTTAAATATCAAAATAAAATTGCTAAAATTGTTGATATTCCATGTTTAATCTATTTTAATTTAAGTAATTGAACATAAATAAAAACAGCCAATATCATATCGATTATAAATCCTAAAAATTAGCTACATTTAAACCCCAGTGAATCAAAACAATTGCAACCGGTAAACAATTTAGAATTATTTTTTTGAATCTTAAGACGAAATTATTCATATTTTATTTTGTTTTTAAACTTTGTGCAATAATATTTAACAAGTGTTCTTTTTTTTTTTTCACCATTCATGTTAGTAAATTTCAAATTTGATTATTTGACCACACAAGTGTAAATCAAATTAGTGAAAATCTCATAAAAGTCATATATCATGTCTGTGACACATTGTTGTAAATTTTCATTTTAGAGTATATGAGGAATACAAACATTTGAATTTCTAGATCCATTTGAACTACTTAATATGGATTGTCATGGAACTTTTCTTCACTACTTAGTCATATATGATTGTTATCCATGTGATGCATATCATAGTTTGTTACAACATTGCGCTTTTAACATTACAGATCCAATATTGTGTTGCATATGTGATTATTGATATATAATAAGATGAGCCAAACGTACATTTTCTCATATAATTGGTTTGTTACGAATTCTTAACAATGATACGTTACGTGGCTTCTAACTTGTTGCGACTTATTTATCAAAAATGAAGTGCAATGTCACATTACATAGATTGGCATAATGTGTTGTATGTTACATACTAAGTTTCTTTGACTTCAATACCATGTTATCAAATGCATGGGGTTACATATTACAAATGATACTTGTTTGATAACATATATGACATTATGTGTTACGAAGAAAGAAATTGCTTTAGACGGGTTTTGCTTTATTTTACTTGCTATAATTTTCTACTTTGAGTTATTACATGCAGAGGAAAATTGCAAGATCGTGAACATTCCGCAACAACCCTACAACTGAAAATATAATTGCACTTCAATCACCATCGTAATTGAGCATAAAGATTTTTAACAATTTGAGGTCTATAACTACAAAAATGTATTTAGGAACAAAAAGGGGCAAATAATTTGGTTAAATAATGTGTATTCCTTTAAAAATGGTTATTAATCAATAACAATAAAAAGAACTGAATTTTTAAAATAAAAAATTTCTTTTAAAAAAATAAATTAAGAACTTATGGATCAAAGTGGTGTTTCGTTTTCTTCTTCTTTGTGTTGGTTTTGCTATGATTACCCTCATACAAGTTCTTGTGATCATCGTGAATCTTGATAAGAATCTCGCAAGGGTGGCGATTTCTGGGAGTGTCTATTTGGATGTAAGATTATCGGGATTGAGATGATTATAGTTTTTAGAGTATAATCTTGTGATGAAAGATTTATTTAGATATGATTTAATTTCAGAGTACGTGACTGGTGGGAATCGTGGGATATGCTTGGTAATTCGATGAATTAGTGGGTTTCTTGAACATTAAAAAGTGAGCTTTTTTACTACTTGTTTCGCGTGGAAATCGCCAACAATTAAAAAAAGGTTCAGACGATTGTATAAGAAACAAATCTTTCGAGACAAAGTCTCAACGATTGGTGCTTTATTTATGAAGATTACAATTTTGCAAGAAGCAAAATACCTCCAAGGAGCACAAGCACACAAAGTAATTGAAAGTTGACATGAAGAACTAAAATAAATGAATTACATAATTCTCTGTTTGAGAGTGATTGATTCAGGATCTTTCCTTCTATGTCTTCTTTTTTCTTTTATACTCATTTGACAGTTTTCCTTGTAGAACCGTTCGAAAACAGCTTGTCACCATATAACTACCCACTTTCTTCATAATATATGACGTGTCAAGGAATCACTGATTTTTAACTGCTGTCATTACTTCCCTCTTTTAATTGCTTGCAATCGAGATTCTTAGATCGTGGAGTGTGATAAGATTGCCCATTAACGGTTTCAATAACTGCCGCTTTAAATAACAACTAGACGCTATATTCGCTCAGATCTTAGGCGTCTCGAAGCCTTGGACGAGAATTGGATCGTCACTCTGAGCGACAATAAGGCATTTCATTCGCTCAGATCCTGAGCGTCCTATAGGCTTGGACGATGATGGACCTCCGCTATATTTTACAAGGTATCATTTGGGCCCATCCCTCGAATTTCCTAACTGGGCTCCATTTCTTGGATCATTTAATTGAGCCTCATTTTTATTGGAATAAAATAAATAGTGCAGTAACAATGGAATTATGTTTTAATTGGCGTTAGTAGGTGAAATTTCCGTTCCCGATTAAAAGACATCAAGCCCAATGGAGCACGGTCATATTCACCTTCTTCTTCTCGCCGGAAACAAAGAATATTCTTATCAGAGAAATGGTTATTGTACGGAAAGAACACTGGTTTTGGTCCAGATTCATGACTGAAGTGGATTGTAAAAACGAATCAGTTGAAATGGAGGAGGAGGATCTCCTGAAGTGGATTGTACAAATGAATCAATTGAAATAGAGAAGGGAGGATCTGCAGATGAGAAAGTATGAATAAAAATTCAGATATATGCAGATGAATATTGGTTGAATGAGTGCATAAAGGCACATGTAGCCCTCATCCTTAAATCTATAATATTTATAGGGTATAAATTTCCTTATTTGAATTCTTTGAATGTAACAAATGTTTTTGCCTATAAATTTGATCCATTTGACTGATAAAATTCTTTCAATGCAACTGTTTTTGGCGTCATTAGAATCTGTATGGAAATATATGTGTGCGCACACGCTAAAGCAATAACTTAGGGGAGAATTTAGAGCAACTTTTGTATAGTCATTTCAGCTAGTTTTTATTAATATCTAAAGACTATAAAGGGGCTTGGTGTACGAAGCTACGGACAATTTAATTGTTCTTGGGCAACATAATCCATAACACAATCAGGGGTGCCAGGCTTGGCTCAATATTGGTATAGAAGGAGGCCTAGGAAACTAGGCTATTTTCCAGGCTAAGGTAAAAAAGTTAGACCGATATTTACTACNAAGAAGGTTTTTATTCTGAGAGATGAAGCTCTAGAAGTTGAAGTTCCAAACAATATTGGTTTTATGCCACTGATACTGAACAGTAGAATCTATATATGCCGTTTACGTTTATTGATGGAGATAACGTAGCTCTAGAAGCTGGAATAACTAAAGCTCACGATTTTGTTGGGAGGAAGCATTGCTCAGATGAGTGTATTTATTTTGTTGAGTAGTATGTCTCTAAAGCTTTCCCATAATCTGACCATCTTCGTCTGAGAGACAAATTTCATACTAACAGAGATGAATAAAATGCAAGCCATAATTCAAGGAAACCTGAAATAGATACATCTTTTCACACTTGAAGTAGCAAAATCACAATATCTACACCCATTGACAGTCGAGTATCCCCTACCAACACTTGTAACAGAATTTTCTTTGATATAACAAACAAATACACCCATCTAAAGCATCTGGCAGAAATTTCCAGCTGAAGACTGAAGTAAAAGACTATTGAGAACAACAAACCTCCGGTCATATAGAGTCTGCCCCTTCTACTTGCTGACGGGCTAGATATCTCTCTCTTCTTTCTTTCTACAAAACAGAATTTGGACAGAAAGCACACGAATAAATATCAAACAGAAAAGGGAATGAATATCTTTTAAGAAGTTTCTAAGATGAAAAGATACAGCACCCATTCATCGATGACAAGTCCTTCACCAATAAAAGTTGGACCTGTGTCCTCTGCAGGCTTCTTGCGAGCCTCCAGTTCAGCTTCAGCCTCAGCCAACTGACGCTTGAGTTTTTCTAGAGCCTTCATAGTTCAGCAGATAAAGAATCTCAAAAATCAATATTTTCAAAGTGAAAATGTTTGCAATAATCCATAACAAATGCATGCAAACTATGACGCTCCGAAGCAGTTTAGTGAATGCAATGCGCTATACATGGTAGGAAACACTGGCAAATATCTTTACTTACAGGGCTAGGGTGTTCCACATCTAGAAATACTACCCGAAGTATCTGCTCCACAGCCACTTGATCCTTCTGCTCGTCAAACTGTATCAAGACAAAGTGAAATGATTAGAAACAATCAGGAGAAAGTTCAAAGAGACTTTCCTAAGACAAATCACACAATTCCCAAAACCTAGATAATGTGATCTGTGAAATAAGTAAACTATTTTCAACAATACGTGCGACTACTAAATTAATTATTAAACAGGTTACAGTACCTATAAATGTAATTATTCCAATTAAAACACAACCTAAAAGAGTACAAGTATACAGTCATCAACAAAAATTATTTTCAAGATAGGTACACAAAAATAAAGCTATCAAGGAAGGATTTGACAAACCAGTTCTGCTATGTAGTCCATTGGTCCATTCACCTTTAGGCTCATGATTTTAAACTTCACCTTGCTCTTCTGATCCGTTGGCTTTTCATTGTTCTCTGGAGGCTCTACAAACTTGAATACTAACAGATTCATCCAACACCAGGACCGGAGTAAGAAATATACAAATACATCCTTAAGTGCCCTACATTATTGTTAAAAAAAAAAAAGGAACTGCACAAATCCACATATAAATATTACCAGTTGCTATAATACTCTCGCCAGGTGTGAGAACAGCCCCAGGAGGTCGCATAAAACAGCTTTTTGGTGCTGTTGTTTGAAACTGTACCAACATCAGTAAACTAGACTAATCAGATATAAGAAGCAATGACAGAAGACAGAAGTCTAGGATATTACGGAGTCTAAATGAAATTGAGACTGTTTGAAATAACATGGTCGGTCATAATTTCTATAGTCCATCAGCATCAACTAATCTATTATACCTTGAAAGCTACATGAGATTTGCTTGTATTTTTAATCTTAATAGCACTTCGGACTTGCTTGCCAGGTTCATCTGCAAGCAATAAAACAGAACAAGAAATTTATTACGCATAAAAAGAGGGATTTTGCAAGGAGAGATTTAGCCAATCAGAATGTTACTTAACATTGACAGGATGTAATTTTTGAAGAAAACATAGAAATCAATGCAAGGAGGGGAGGAACAGTAATTGAGAATAGACCGCATGGAATATAACTGGAAGATCAATAGATTGAAGACAAAAAATATAGAACCCTATTGAGATAAATGATGTCAGGAGCACAAATAGTAAGGATCAAAAACTGTGTCACTGAGTTCAAAAGAAACATTGTCAAAAGTTGGAAGAATAGTGGGGGGAGGTGGGGAGACTTAAACTCTCAACTCGATCGAATAATTTGAATCAGATAAATTGAGACATAATGCTTCTGCAAATGCTTTTAATTTCCTCAACGAGTCATATTTCTCAGTGGTGCATCTGTAACCTCTGGTCAGTGGGAGCAGCCATGTTACCATAACAATTTTACTTTACAATTTCATTTAATTACAATTGGATAACTTGAAGTTTAGCCAGTTTTCACTTCAATGGTTCATTAAAAGGCTCTTTACATGGTTTTTATGGCATTCACATTGATTAAAATTAGTTTATATAACATTTTAGATCTACATAATATGATCTTAAGTAAAAAAAATTCTCTTTGTAGCACTTTCCCCGAAAAAATCTTCAAAATATTCAGCCATTAACAAATGGAAATAACAAAACTATTTATCCATATCCGCCTATAGCTCATATGGAAAGCATAAAATTGAACCAACCCTTGTCAACAGCATACATACAGATCGAGCTTAATTCAACTAAATCAACACTTTTGCCAAACAAAATTAATTAGAAGACAAATTGTAAAAATACCAAAATATATGGGTAAAACAACTAGAGATCAAATTTCATAAAAAGAGATGCAGAAGAGAGAGTTGTTACAAGGAAAATAGAGCTTGCTAGCGGGATCGAGCTTGAGACGACGTCGAGTCGGGAGCAGAGATCTGGCAACAGAAGAAACCGAGCTGGAACCATGAGCCCTTGGTCCTTCCACCTGAGAATTATCATCAATATTATTATGATTATTGTAACTCTGTTGCTGCTGATTATAATGAGGAAAACCAGAAGAAGACGACGTCTTAGTCGAGTGCTGGTTCCGGAATGGAAGTTTGAATAGGCCCCAAACTTTGCCATCCGATGACTTCTCGTCGGAGAACTCCATGTGAATTTCCGTCGCCGGAAAGTATAAACGGCGTCGTGTTGATGGAGGGTTTGATTTTGGTTTTGTGCTTCAGTTGAAAAGTTCTTTTTGGTGTGGACTGGCGTGCGTCGTGGGGTGCGTGGGGAGAGTCGTTTGTTGAAATGTCTTAGCGGGCGAATTTTTTAATTTAGTTCACGGGTTGGAATTGGAAAATATGGGTCAAATCGTGATTAACGGGCATTTCTCCTTTTGACATAGCTCTTTTTGAGGATTGTGCTATTTTTATATAAAAATATATATAAGCAGTTATCGAAATTGACGTTGAGGAAAAATATTGGACGAAAATGTTAATTATGTTTTAAACTGACAAATGATGGAGTGTTAAGTTGCATTATATAAAATTCGATGTACATATAACAAGATTCCTCTTTTAATACGTTAAAATAACATTATCTACAAATGGAATTCGTTGAAATAGCAATTCCCCTCATGGGGTAGGTATGATGGCTTGCATACAAAATATTTGTCTATTTATTATGCTTGCGATTCGAGATTATGGGCGATAATTTTTAAATCAACTTATAGGCGAAAATCTAGAAGCAACATTCGATGGGCCCAGTAAGTCGTTAAAGTGAAGTGGGTCCCAAAAGTCGACTCTTCGTGATCAGAAGTGATCTAAATTATTTTAACAAAAAAAAAAAAAGTATGTTTTTGATGTTCTCTCCTCAATTTTCACCACCGTAATGGAGCAAAATGATCGATTTCACCAAACCTAAAACGAAATGCCTCGCAAATTTCAATTAATTAATTTACGTGATAATGGTTAGATTCTTCAAGAAAGGATGTTGGTTCATAAATCAAATAAGTATTATTACCCTACCAAAAGTAATTATAGCTAATTCTACTTTTTTGAAGGATGTGGTAGCTTTCATTATGACATTATTGAATGTACAATTGAGAATAAGAAAAAGTGGAAGATTTGATTGTCATTACGTTTGAATATATTCTACTTTTAGGTCTTATTTTGCTGTTAGCATTGAACATATCAAATATTTGAATTGACAAGTTTTGAATGAAATTTCATGCAATTAGGCAGTACATTCTTACTCGTTAAAATGTTCTATACATTTTTAATAGGACTTTGCAATATGTACACCTTAATTAGTATTTTTTTTGAGATAATTTAAAAAGTTGAGGTCAATATCATTAATTAATTTTATCTACAAATTTTATGAAATTCATAATTTTAATTAACTTTTCAACCGTTCATCTCCTCAATTTTAATCAAACAAACCCTTAATCTATTCGATTATGTTATTTTGACGAATGTGGTTATTAAAGTTTTTCTTCCTTATAAAAGTCTTGATGAGGTCAAATGTAAATATTAAAGCAAGAAGGGTTGTAAGATTTTTAATCGAATTTTGTATTTTAAAAATGTGAATATATATAAAATAATAATTTGTCAATATTTCAGACTGTTGAATACACCCATCCTTCACGTTTTACTGGACTTCCATTTTAGCCCTTTCCTTAATGGGCATAATGACCATTTTACCCCTGATTGGATTTTAGAGTAATTGATTAATTCAATAATAATACTTTTGGGACTGTAATGTTGGTACACAGATAAACCAAAGAAAAGGGAGAGAAATTTTTACATTAGAAATTCGGAATCATCCCATTGGAGAACAGCAGAGTCCAAATTCTGTTCTCTCTTGAGCTTATCCTTGACAAACCAATCACAAATCTTCCCCGCATTCAGCTCCTCAATTGAACATCCTTCCTGCTCCGAAATCACTCTCAGTAGATTCAGCGACGATATCTGCAAAATTTGTACAATATTAGACCTAAACTAAATACCTCCTGAATCTGTTTACAGACACAAAAAACTTGCGCTAAATTCACCGTTAATCGACATAAAAACTGCTCATGGCTGCTGAGGCCGGAAATTTCAACCAAACCAGCCTCTTCTAGAGTCAAAAAACTACGCGGTCCGCTCTTCTTCTCTGCACATGCTCTCAAGGAAAGCGCTCTTCTTCTGCGAGAAACATTGAATGGTACAGTAATGTCGGACTGTATTTTTATAGTTCTGGAGAAATTGGAGAGAGATGATAATTGATATTTCCCCGCGCAAGGATTGGTTGTACTCATAGCTTCGTAATTTGGACTACAATTTTGTTTGCTCGGAGGAAGAGTTACAGAGAAGCCTATCTAATGGATTGTGTTGCTTTTGTGTGTGGCCGAAAATTGAAATCTAGGTAGCAGAGAGAGTTGATGGATTCAGTAAAGCCCATTGATCTGCCCACAGCCCACGATGGGTTAGCCAGGCCCATTACAGTCATGGAGTGAAAATGGAACATTTTGAGTCATTATCCATTTGAGAGATTCAAAATAAGAAAATTTCTCTATTAGAAATTATAATGAGACTCAACATCTCTGATAGACATAGACATTTTAATCAAAATCAAACCTCTCAAAACAAAAATCGAATCGAAATTGGATGTTTCAATCCGATTTCAAAAAAAAAAATTAGGAACTACAACCGATAACCGAGAACCAATTGGGTTCGGGTCGACATATTGGTTGCTGAACCAAAACCTTGAGTATTCAAATGGAACTGGGATTTTATATAATTTTTTTTAGTTTTTACAATTTACATGCTGGATAAAAAATAAAAAACCTAAAAACTCTAATTTTGGTAGTAATTTGTCTAAAACTCTATAGACTCTAATCCTAAGAAATTATTATTGGCTCCTACTTTTTTACCTCGCGCCTCACATCAGATTGTTGCATTTCAAAGGTTAGTATATTTTAATTTTTGTAGTGGACTTTCTATGAATACAAAAGTTCAAGTTACGTTTGTGGTGTAAGTTGATAAATAAAAGTGTCAATTCTTTGCAATTCGAGCTATTTGCGTTCTTACTATTCACAAACTTAAGTAATCTTTTTATAATGCTTGGCAATTGAACATGATATATTCATAGTTTGGGTTGTGGTGTACTTTGTTTGTTAGTGGTTATCTTGTGAAATATAATTTTTATTTTTCTACTCAAATAGAGTTAATTCAATACATGGACTGCAATTTCTTGATACTACATATTTTTGTATCTAGTTAATATTTTTTTTATGTCAGATCATTTTTAAAGTAGATGAATTTTAAGTATTGTCCATAATTAAATTATAGACTCTAGCATGCATCATTTATGGATCAAATAAGATTTATTAAGGAAAAATCATTTTTCTCAAACTATAATTTAATTTTTGATGTTTTAATTTTTCTTATTTTCGTAATTTTTAGTCTCCACTATTTTTAGTCATGTAACTGGATTCCTTTTTAGCTTCTCGAAGATTTCTTATCTAAATTTTATTCCATACACTAATATTGTCTAGTAGTAACGTGTTAGATATACATATCGAAATTGTCTAATATGAAATTTTTTATTCAATGTATATATATAAAAAATGTTATAGGTAGAATCGAACCCGAACCGTAGAATCGAACTAGAACTGACAGTTCGAGTTTGATTACAATAATTTCAAGGACGTGTATAATTCCATTTACACAATACCTAAAGTATAATGAGTGGTTTCGTATATTGAAATATTCGAACTGACTCTCTCGACACCCCGACCTAAACTCTGATGTTTACAATTTGATGGTGAATTTGTTGAAGAAAAAATGTCAACCTTGCATAAATAATGACTCACACATTAAGCCTATGTTCTAGCTTTATTATTTAAAAGTTTTTTTTAAAACTCATTTTCAATCGTACATTCTTTCAATAAAATAATTTTATATGTAAACTCAAAACTTTCACCTACTTTAATATAAAAATATTCAAAAAATTGTTATTCCAAAATCTATCAACTCAAAATATGAGGCTCGAACAAACCCTAAACACAATTAAGTTATTAAATGATAATAATAATACAAATAGAGTTGGAAGTGTTGGTATATGGAAAGGCAACGAAGTAGGTAATAAGAGCTCGTGTTCCAAACGTTGTTAGGGCGATGGATTGTAATCAAGAGGCTCAAGCCAAAGGCTTTAAAGTGTATCTCTCTTTTTGTTGTTTGTTAAGTATTCATGCTTCTTTTTCTCTTAGGGGGCGAGGGCGTAAAAGAATGATTGTTCAACTAAAAAAGTTTGTAATTTCCTTTGAAAGAAGATGAAGACAAGAATGGTTGTTCATTATTCGACCATCCAATCCGATACTCTTTGTTAATGGCCAGTTCGAACATTTCCTCTGGTACAAATTTCACATTTGATGTATATCAATGCTTACATGCCTACGCGTTTTTCAAAATTGAATTGACCAAATTTCTATTTATTGCAAAAAAAAAAAATCACTTTATTTTTAAGTTAAACAGATGTCTAGCTTTTGACTAATTTCTCATTGGTTCAGAAATCTTGTAAAACAATCTAATGAAGACATTTTCTTGTAGCATGAACATATCCTCAGAAAATAGAGTTTGCTAACGTTGGACCATTGTCTCACTAAAGTCAGTTTTATTTTCTAAGTTAAACAAACGTTCAACTTTGGACTTATATATCATCGGTCAAAATTCATTTTGAACGAACTAATGTAGGCCAAACATGTCCTCACGAAATTGAATGTGTTAAAGTTGGACCATGATCTCTCTAAAATTAATTTTATTTTCTAAATTAATTGGATGTCAAACTTTAGACTTATTTCTTATTGGTTCAGAAATCATTTGAACAATCTAAATATCTCCTCACGAAGTAGAACATGTTAACGTTTGGACAATAATCTTACTAAAATCCGTCCAAGAGACACACTCAAATATTGACACTATTATAAAATCTCGACCTCCAACCAAGGACAAAATCAATTACAACAGGAAGAAATCGCCTAAAATCTGTACAAGATTTCCTCAAACATCAAGAATGGATCAAAAATCGATTAGGGATTTGTTTTCCCTCATCTCACAAACCCAAAACCCTTACGCTAATACGTTTCTTCGATCCCTTACGTTAAATTCCTGAAAATTATTTTATTTTCCCTTAAAATGTATTCTGGAAACATCTCGAATTGCCAGGTGTTCCTTTAACTATACTAAATTAAAAAATTCATTCGAATATATTGCATGGAATGGCACACAAATATACATACGTATGTGTATATCCTTCGGTTTATATATTATAATGTGCGTATACGTAAACAAAATCTTAAACAATATGCATGGAATGGCTTAGAATAGCAACATGGCATACTATCCACACATTCATTGGATCTCGTTATCTAAAAACAGATCATAATCTAATTATAAATAAAAATAATTGATAAAATAATTAGTTATTCAACTAAAACCCATTAATATTCAATGTTTGTTGGAGTAAACCAACAGCTCACAGCAAAAACTAACACATAATCCACCTAAAAAATTATACTTCTGTTAGTCAACTTCGGAACTTAGGCAACTTAATCTGGTATTTATTTTCAAGCGAACTTTAGATTTTCGACAAGTAATTGCTTATTCGAGTATAAGATTATATGTAAAAAACTAAAAATAATATGCTATCTGCTGATTAAGCTTGATTTCATTAATAATTGAATTATACTGTTGCCTTCTTGACAACAAGCGTGGGGACATTAGCCTAAGATTACGCGCGCACGTCGTAATTAATCTTAATCTTAATCTTTTATTTAAGGATAGTTAATATCGAAAAGGTGCCATGTAACCAGAAAGAACACGAGATCATATCTTACTAACGAATATAATAATATTTGACCAAAAAATAAATATTTAATTTATGTGTGGTAAAGGTGGACGATATTAATGAGACACTTTTACACGTGAATTTGGAGTTCATGATACGTTATATGCTAACGCGTGTCCTAATTATATAATAACGTTGTCACCAAAGTTTAATTTGGGGTTACTGTGTTGATAAGTGGACCATAATCTATTTCCTTCTATTCTGATTAGTTTCTATTTTGATCCCACTAAATACTTTAGTAATTGAAGGAGATGATAATCTATAGGTATTTATGGAAAAAAGAATAATAATAACAAAAATATTTTTGTTGTTTGGATTTGGAGTTCCATCTTAGTATTTCGGCCGTGTCCCAAATTTGTACATGTTGACATAAGGTGATTTTTCATTTTTCAGACGTGTGTAGAAGATTAAAATGACAGTGTGGACACAATTAAACACAATGGTGGGAAGTTTCGTGGCGGAAGAAACCCTCTGAGAGGGGGGAAGCCGCGGACCCAGAATTTTGAGTCAGTACGGGTAGCCGTGGATCGTCGACTGTTGTTAGTAATAAAATATTAAGAACCCCGTTTGATGCATTTTTTTTTTTTTTT
>CAIGRN010117731.1:0-19509 GCA_903798345.1 Fraxinus anomala
ATTTATTTTATAAATATCTAACATCCAAGTCTACATGAAAATATAAATTTCGATTTACTATCACAAAAAATGGCTTGAAATTCCTGTGAATTAGCTAACAATGTATATACTTCTTTTCGAGTACTTATTTTCAAATTGCATTTTCATGAAATTAGTATTCAAATGCTTCTTTTCAAAACCTATTAATTTGATACTATAGGGACTAATTACGTTGCCGACAAAAGCAAAAAAAAAAAAAATCCCGACCGGCCTTGATTCAGCAATTAATTCGAAAAAAACAGCTCGGTGGTTGCCGAGTCAATTGAAATAAAGAATGAAGGTGATTTTTATAGCATGAAAATAGAACAAAAGAATTATCGTCAAGATAGTGACCGTTGAAACATTCTTGATGCTATACAATTAAAAATATCTTGATTAGTTGAATTGTACACGCTATATAATTGAAACTATCTTGATTAGTCGAACCGTGTGTTCATCTATATTGCGAAAATAAATATTCTATTGGAAAATTTCAATATTTGCTCAAAAGTTCTGCATCCACCGAATGATAATGAATCTTCTTTTGGAAATCTCAATATTTGTCTCAAAATGACTCGAACATGCTAAGCCCCAATTTTGTATGAATTTAAATCAAAATCAACAATTAAATTTAATTACATATTTTATGGAACTTACAATTTTTCAACAACATATTTCATCAGTTTTTATCAAAATTTATTAAAAAATTGATTTTAATCCCCATCCAACGGGGGCCAAGTAAATGTTAGGAGTTTATAGAAAATTGTAATATAAGGAGTATTTTTGGTAGTGACCATTTTGCTATGGACCCATGTCCCCTTTCCTTTAGAAAATAATTCTTCCACCTTTTGAGAAAAGACTCCTTTTTAGTTATCATTCCTTTGTATTGACTATTGAGTGATTATATAATTTAGAATTTATACGTGAGGATCAAGATGTTGTGGTATGCCATGAAACGAATGAAGAAACTGATAGTGTAATACGAACATCTCTAGCTATTTGTTCAAGTTCTTCAAAGATAGTTGAGTGGGACGGCAAAAGCCTATTGCCGATGATCATGTTCTAATATCTCGATTTATTGTATTTGTAGCCTTTAAAACATAGGTAGAATACATAAATAAATAAATAAACGAGGTCGAATGTTTTGTTTCTTCGCTGCTTTTGTTTTACTACTTCATATTATAATTGATTTCATGTACCCTTACAATCGAAAATGACTAATTTAAATCTGAAGCAATAATGACGAAATAAAATGTTTACACTTTGATTTTCTTACAAAAATTAACTTGTAATGATCATCTAATGCAAGTTTAAAAGTTGATTTTATATTGAACTTGTAAAATGTCACGCTTCTGAGTAAGAGGGCAATTGTAACCTCGTACTTAGATTTATTTAAGGATACAATACTCACACTTGCAATCTACAATTCAAAAATTCAAATTTTGAGAAAGAGCAAATTGTGGAATTGTCACGTAATCCTTGTCCGATTCAACATTCTCATGCAAAAAGAAAGGATGATAATAATATTTTTGAAGAAAGAATGTTATACTTATAAAAAATATTCAAAATAGACAATATTTACAAATATGTAGTGGCTAGTAATAGTATTCGATTTCTCGCTCAAAGAATTTTCTGTGGGAGAATATTTTTTCATCAAGTTATTTATATTAAGATTATGCTTATTTACTTATAAGTAAACTTTTTAAGCTATGCCAACATGCTCTAAATTGTTTCATGGAGAAAAAGAATGGCAGCACAAGATTGTATTTTGTAGACAAAGGGTAACAACTAGTTCCCCCATAGTCAAAATTATTGAATGCACCCTTGTAAAAGAAAGGCGCAGAACGTCACTGGCTTTCCATAGTGCAAAGATTGTAGTTAAAATCATTTTTTATATATATAAAATTTAGTATAAAAGAATTTATTGCAAACATGAACCTTACCCTGTTCGGTAGAAATTAAAATAGAATTTGTAATAGATTTTGATAAAAGTTGATGAAATGTGTAATTCAAAATTTGTGGGTCCTATGCAATGTCGTTAAAATTAGTTGTTGACTTTGACTTGAAAAATTAATTGAATTTTAATTCGAACCAAACAAGAGCTTAATAATGTTATTGGTGGAAGACAAATTGCATTTTGGTCGAAAAATTTGACTAGTTAGAAATAGTTCCCAAACTTTTTATTATCAAAGTTAAAAAACATGTAAGTTATTTTGATTGCAAATAAATAAGTTACTTTCAAAAATTTCAAAGGAAAACAAAACTCAGGCAAGTATTTTAAGATGTTTTTACTTAAAAGTAATCTCAACAAAATCAGACGGGTAGGGGTAGCAGAGGTAGGGTCAAGATCAACCCTCTCTAACCTTTGCCTTGCCTCTCGAATAAATTTCAGTTCCTAGTTCCATTTATAATTATAATTTAAATTAAACAAAGTCGGCACGAAAATTATGTTCTCTGCTCATATCCCGATTCCATAGATTAGGATAGATTGTCATCACATGTGAGATCACTCTAGTCGCTACAGACATACTATCCTTTGTTTGTATAAAATACCAAAAGAAAGAGGTAAAAATTTAACACCCTGTTTGATGCACATTATTCTCCTAAAAATACATTTGAAATAGTGATTTGATGGAAAATATGTAGTTAAAAAATAAGAAATTTTTTTTGATTTACATATAATATTATTTTATTGAAAAATGCATGGTTAAAAATAATAGAGAGAAAAACGTATTTTTAGAAGAATGAGTATCAAATGTGGTATAAAACTCAGTACATATTTGGCTGAGCCTAATAAAAGAGAGTGAAGTATCTAAAGGTATTTTTAAACTTATACACAAGTTTAAAAACCATTTTAATAACTTTTTTTATTAAGCATGTGTATCAATTTATAATATATTAAATATCACACAGAGTGAAAATTATTCTTTGGACGATTCTCTACTAAAATTTAATTATTTCAATAATACCATACTTTTCATTTTTCAACATGTATTCATTCCATTTGTATGTTTTCATTAATGTATGAATTTTTATTATTAATTCTCAATTAATTAAAAATTCAAATTCATTTTATTAATATATATTTTCATTCACGCATTTCAATGTTCTAATTATAAGTTATTCAAAATTTTACATTGAATAATGTATTTCATTATTCACGCACATGTATGCTAATGAACATTTAATTTTACTTAATTGGAATTAAATATTATTTTTTTGATTATTTTAGTCATACTATAATTCAATTATTTCAATAATACTTTACTTTTAATTTCTCAAGATGTATTTAATTTTCTTAACCATTTAGTTACCATTAATGTAGATATACATTTCACCTTTGTACTTTCATTAATGTATGAATTTCCTATTATTAATTCTTAATTAATTAACATTCACATTCATTTAATTAATATTCATTTTCATTCATGCATTTCAGTTTTATTAATTCTAATTATAAGTTAATTAGAATTTTACATTCAAGAATTCATTTCATTCGCCACGTCCGTGTATTCTAATTAATATTCAATTTTACTTAATTGAAAATCAAATAAATGATTTAACATTTATTGTCACGTATATATTCTATAATATTAATTCTAAACTAATTAAGATTCACGCATATTCAAATATTATTTTTACAGTACTTATAAATTATTTTTTAATAAAGTGCAACGTACATTTAACAATGATTTGTAGAGATTTGTAGAGAATAAAAAGGCAAACACTTGAAAGTTACTTTAAAAAAAGCACTATTTTTTTTTTGTTGACCTTATCAAAGCTTGATATATTTTACAAAAATTACCCATTTCCTTTTTGCAATATTGATTTAATTTTACCCATAGTTTATAATTTTGAGAAGGCTATTCATAGGGATGCCAATCTGACTTGTTGACTCAAGTTGTTCGCAGCTCGACCTAGGGAAAGCCTGAGCCAGCTCGAGTTTAGCCATACTATTTTCTCTAAAAAGTTACCTTTAAAAAAAAAGTACTTTTACTCTTATTCCAACTCAGCTAGACACGATCTAGTATTACAAACTCGACTTATTAGTATAAAACGTCCCTACATTTGATCTTTAGTGTGAAAAATATCCCACGTTTAATTTTTTTTTATTTTCACTCATATTTTCACGTTTCATCGTGGAAAACGTCATTTTTCATCTTTTTTTTTTTATCCAATTTCTCAATTAAAAAGCTGTTAAATGACAAATATACCCTCTTATTTAAATAAAACAAAAGGAAAACAAAGAACAAATTGCAGTCATACTCCCAATTTTTTCAAAAATGTATAAATAAATCCCAAATATATTAAATTAAAAAATCAAAATAGAATAAAATAAATAAAATCATCTTCTTCTTTTCCCCTCTCTCAGCGTCCACCCTGGCCAAAAAATGAAACGAGAAAATCGAATCCCATTGACACTAATATCATGATTGACACTAATATCATGATAGCCACAGGCCGCCATCAAATCCACAACCACCACCAATTTCACCACAATTTTCTTCTCCAAAATTCCTCCCATTTTTCTTCAATAAACAAGAAAAACGAATCCAAGGTGTTCGAATTTTTATAGCTTACTATTTCCTTTCTCTCTTGTCGTCACAAGCCATTGCGCCTCCGCAACGTCTTCCTCGAAGTGCCCAAAAGCTGATTTTAAGCTCGACTTCCTCATCCTCTCCAGAAGCTTCGCAGGGATTTCGATAAACGGAGTGGGAGATTGATCATCGCCATTTTTGCTAATTGTGTTCTCCACAACTCGAACCTCCGTTGCAACACATAATCTCCACGAGCGAGAAACCCTCGCTTCATATAGATTATCACATAAATATTCACTACATTTCCTCTTCTTGTTCTTGCCTTTTCTTCTAGTTAGAACATCATTATCTCGCTGTAACAGTAAAACTTGCTGCTGTTCTCACAATGCAAGTAGAGATTATTTACACTAGCCACCAATGTGTGTATATTTGCCATGTAATTTCAGATTAGCTCCATTTCAGCAATTTTTGGGACAAAAGTGGGAAAAGTAGCATTTTGATTGATTTTTCGTTTGGATTTTGATCTGGATCTTGATTTGGCTTTGGATTTCATTTTGTTTTGTTTCACACATTCAGTATTTGGAGACTGAACGCAACAGTTTGCTTCCTTTGTTTATTGCTTCTTGTTCAAAAAGGAAAAATATAAAAGAAAAAGAAGGTTCAATACATTGACTTATATTTGGGATTTATTTGTACATGTTTGAAAAAATTGGGAGTATGATTGCAATTTGTTCTTTATTTTTTAAATAGAAGGGTATATTTGTTATTAACGATTTTTAATTGAGAAATTGGATAAAAAACAATGAAAATGATGTTTTCTACAATAAAAATGATATATTTTTTTATAATAAAATGTAAAAATAAAAGTGAAAATATAAAAATTTTAAACGTGAAAATGTGTTGCACACTGAACATTATTTTGAAAACTCCTTCCTTGTCTCCCTTTCACACCCACACGCGCGCGTTGCAAAGGTGAAAACAAAGTTGAAAAGACTCGCACCTCTCGCTCTCTCTCTCTCTCTCTTCACGTGCCAATCATCGATTTATCATGTGATAGCGCAGACCCCCCAACCCACTCCACCCCGTCTCTGTTCATCAGTCCCTGCTTGTGCTCTAATCATCACAAACATACAAACACAACGCAGTCCTCCCAAAGTCTTCCATTAAACTTCCAGCATCAAACTTTTCTTACAAACCCATTAAGGTTTTCGATTCACACTTACACACATATATACAGGAGGACAGAGTTACTCATACCTTAAAAACAGTGGGAGTGAGTGTGTGAATGTGAGCACAAAAAGAATGGGCTGTTTCCAGTCCAAAACTGCCAATGTTCAGTCGCCTGACCAAGAACCTCCACAGCCTGAGTCCAAACCAGATCTGGGTATCCCTCATTTTACTCATCGTTATACTCCTTATTTTTATTTATCGTCCATATATATATACGTGTCTGTACTTCTATTTTCAGATATTCAAATTTTTTTTTTTTTTTGGATTCAAGGGTTGATTGCATGCTTAATGCTTAATAAATTTTTAACTTTATTGTGGGCATCATTTGTTTTTTTCCTCATTTTAATATTTACTGTATAAAATGTGTACAAGTGTGTGTGTATATTTTGTCTGTCTGTGTGGTTCAGTGGTTGATTATTTATTTATTCCGTAATTAATGCTTATGTATGTAAATGTGTATGATATTCTTTAGGAATGTTGCGTCTGTCTATGGGGTTTATACCACGGAAAGTTATTGAAAAGGTCTGCTTTTTGAACGCTTAGATGAAAAAGGACCTTTTTTTTTGGTTATCAAATAGTTTCTCTTTTACTTAAAAATTTACAAAATGTCTATTATTTGTGTATTAAAGGTTCCCAGAATCGTTTCTTTAAATGTTCTACTAATTAATTTTATGAGAATTTATGTGAATGTGGGTCTGGGTTTACTATTCTTTGAGCAAGGTACCACCTTTATCCAATGAGGTTTTACATCTTTCTATTGTCTTTTTAATGTCCGCACCTTGCTCTCGCAGGATCAGAAGAGTTCTGGCATTAGCATATTCATTTTTTTCCATGTTTATCTTTCTTAAACTTTTCGTGTTTTTCTTGCTGGATGATTTGCTGATTTCTTGGGGAAACATCATTCAATTTTCCCCATTTATAAAAATTAATATGTTGGTAATATTTTTGGGTTTGTGTTTGTTCTATTCTTTTTTGGGTTTTTGTTGTATTTGCTTTAGGTGTGTTGAGGCATATGTTTAAGTTTGACCTACAAAAAGAGAACTTCATTGTTGATAAACATGCCGAATTTAGATCAAGGAACTCTGAATTCATATCTTAGTATGCAACATATACATTAATGCACATGGCATAGGCCTTTTATGCTTGCGTTTTTACTTATATTTTGTTCTTTCGCTTTTGGTGTTTTGGATCACTGTTGAATATTGATGAAGCAAATGTGGACCAAGGAGATCAAGATCTGGTGCCTGCATTCCAAGAATTTGGCCTTGCGGAGCTGCGATCTGCAACGAATGAGTTCAGCAGCGACTTGATTGTTTCAGAGAGTGGAGAGAAGGCTCCAAATGTTGTCTATAGAGGGAAGCTTCGAAATAATCGGCTTGTTGCAATTAAGCGCTTCACAAAGCAGTCATGGCCCGACCGCCAACAATTTGTGGTAATTTTTTTTATTTTTTTACTGTTTTCCAATTTAGACGTTAGTTTGTGATTCTAGCTTACCATGTAGGAGAACAGTTTAAGGAAAATGGAAAATCTAAACTTAAAAAATGCATTTTGGCTTCATGTTTCCGAACTGTGACAATGCTCCCAGGTTTCCTTTATTCTTCCTTAGGGTCTAATTCCTCAACATAAGTCTGCAAGAATTGATTGCTTTCACTTAGCTATTCTGGTTGATTGGATTTCACAAAGTTCTGTATTCATATATGCTGAATGCTAAAGTAAAATGGGAAGTGGTCTTTGATGTTCAAGTTGTGTCATTCAGATTTTTATCTCCATGTATAAGAAAGTTGAAGCTGTATGTACAAGTATTTAAAATATATTGTGATAGTCAACCAATCGTGATAAAGAAAGTCAAACGTACTTTTAAATTACTTGTTTTTCTTAAAGTGATTTTGGAAGTTACTTGTATTTGTAACAAAACTTATTTTTCTAGAAAGTAGATCTCAACTCACTTTCTGGAAGAGTAACTTTTTAAGTACAACAAATACACTCCTACTTCTTGAAGAGGATTCTTGTGGTTTGTGGAATCAGTTTGAGATTTTTGTTAATGTCATACATGACTGGATGCATGTAACAGCTAGATTGATATGTTTATCTTCCATCCTTTTCTCCTGAGTCTTGTTTTTGATTTAAAAATCATGTATCAGTTTTGTGATTCTCATGAGATTCATTTGCAGGCAGAAGCTGCTGGTGTTGGTAAGGTTAGACACATGAGATTGGTGAACTTAATTGGATGTTGTGCCGAGGGGGATGAGCGTCTATTAGTTGCTGAATTTATGCCTAATGATACACTATCAAAGCACCTCTTTCACTGTATGTATATTAGTCTTTTGCCTTTCTAATGGACTTTTTAAACATACTACGTGCTATAACTGATTTGTTCTACTTTCCAGCCATATATCTTTTAGATATGATTTTTGTCAATTGCATCTTTTCCCCCACTTTTCATCTGTACAAAAAAGAAGATTATGTAAATGGGATATATGATATTCTGTGCTATCTGATTTAATCGGGATGCCAAGTTAGCATTTTTGCCATGTGTGAAATAAGGAAATGACTGTTGGGTTTCTTCTGTTGTATGCATGACTTCTATTTTTGCTGTAGGGGATAAACAACCTTTGCCATGGGAAATGCGCGTGAGAGTTGCAAATCATATAGCACAGGCTCTTGACCACTGCAATACTGAAAACCGAAAAATCTATCATGATTTAAATGCTTTCAGAGTTCTTTTTGATGAGGTACTTCTAAACAACAATCAGTACTCATAATTTTGTCTTTAACAAAATCTAATGTTGTATTATGATGTGTATATATATATATATATTAATTTTTCTCCCATTTTTTTGTCTAAGTTTTTTGAATATGAGTGCTTCATTGCATGAAGGTTATTGAACTATCAACTAATGTTAGGATACTCGTGGATAAAACTTTAAATTATTTGTTACTCTGTTTCTCATTCAAGATCTGTGATTCTGTACACATCAATTTAGTGAACAGGTCCCATCTTAGTGATTCCTCTAGATAGAATAAAAACACTCATTTATTGATCCACATGTGATCGGGAACCCTTCTTGTGATGCCCTGTTAAATTCTTTCTGAAGATTATGTGAATGATAGCAGACTGTTTCACTAGGGAACTTATTTAGTTACAAGAGAACAATGATGATTAGTTTGACATCTTCATCTCATCTTTCGTGCTCCCTTGACATAGCATGTGCTCCAATAACTAACGAAGTAGATATAATGGGCTAGAGTTTTATAGAGTAAAAAAATAATCTACATGTGCACCAAAGCCAATTTCAGACATAGAACTAGGGGCAGAGCCAGGAGAGTAGAGTTGTGGGGCAAAGTTCACAAAATTTTAATCGTGTGGGCAAAATTGAAAATTATAAGGAAGTTTTTTGAAAATCTTGGATTTCAAATTTAGTGTGGAGCAGCGGACCCCACTGCCCTCACTGTAGATCCGCCCATGCATAGAACTTATGAGTTCGATGTCAACAAACACTTTTGCTTTTTTTTGTCCACGCGAAGTGATTTACTTAAATGTATAGTCTTTATTTATCTCAACAATCATATAGATCTCTTTATAAGAATCAAGAAGCAATTTTAACCTCAGAATTTGGACTGAGATACGTCTCTGTATGGGCAGATCTACACCAGATCTTCATTATTATAGAACCTGAAGATTTTATGCATAAAAATTTGAAAATCTTTGTTACGCTCACATACCGTTGCAGCATTTTTATTATCAAAAACTATTTTCGAAGATGGGAAGATTTTCCCTGTTATTTTCATTTTGGCTTCTTTCTCTGAAAGAGGGTGCATTCCTTAAATATGCTGTGATATGTCTGTTTATTAAAGGTTGCGTGGATGATCATTTGCATTTTTTCGAAATTCATTAAATATTTATTTTATCTGGTTGTTCCTGTTACAGGATGGTGATCCTCGTTTATCTAGTTTTGGCCTGATGAAAAACAGCAGAGATGGAAAGAGTTATAGCACCAATCTAGCTTATACGCCCCCTGAGTTTTTGCGCACTGGTATATTGTATCTTGCTCTATAGAATTTGCTACTGAAATTTAAAATATGGTGGAATACTGTTATAACTTTTACAAGAATTTCTATCTGGTAGTTTTCTTTTCCTTTATCATGTTTGAAAAATGCCTCTTCTTTGTGTGCTGTTATTTGTGTGTATGATGTATTGTTGTAAAGAAGCTTAACCGAGGAGTCAAGGTAAATATATCAAGATCTGTTTGACAATTGTTTTGTATATTTACTTCAAGTTTAAGGCCAAAGTTGAAATATATCTTATGATATGCTTCCTATAACAGCCTGACAAACATTTAGTGAGTAATGGCTCTCTAATAGTTTCTTGAACAACATTTGTTCTTTTCATTTAACTTATTGCAGAATGACAAATAATTGGCAAAGCAAATCCTTGACCAATCAGATTTTTCTCCCGGAAGAGTGTTCCCTTGTGAAAATTTTCTCAATGTTTCGAACTTGTCATCTGGAACAACCTATGACTTAATCGGTGTTTGAAACTCCTGGGCATTGTTAAAGCTGCTATTTAGGCTGCTCTTTGTATGTTCCTAGTCAAGATGATGAAAAGGATGCTCATGTGAAATTCTCACGGAAGCCTATGGACTATATTTGGAAAGATTAATTCTATACCGCTAGGAAACAGATACCAAGCTCACTGGATTTAACTAATTTGGGATATCTTCTGTGGCCATCATGCATTTTCCTTATCCATTTTTTAATATTCAGTCAAGTTCCTATTGACTGATATAAACAAACGCTGTTGTTTGCTTTAGAAAATAATTATAGCCTGTGGTACAAGTTACCTTGGAGTTAAACTTATGTAAAAACCATCAAATTGAAGGCATGGATGGAATATTTGGTCAATACAAGTTTTGACGACTAGATTGCTATGTAATCAACCTAGTATTCCTTATGGCCTCTGCATATACTTGTTGTGGAACTTTCTTTTCCACACTTTCATTTTGTTTTATTTACACTTCCAGTGCATCTAGTTGAGCCCTTCCTGCTGTGTAAATACGTTAATTTTTCATTTTTATGCATTATTGGTGAACTTGAGTATACATGAATTCCCTCTGTTTCGATTGCTGTAATTGTGATTTATACCATTGAAAAATTATATTCCAAATATATTTTCTTTATCAGCGAGTTTTCTGCATGCCAGCAATCAGATCTTTAATCATTCTACCTGAAAGTTATGTATATACTTGTTTAAATTTATGATCTGACTTTATTATCTATATGATATGACCCCTTTGTTTTTCTTTCCCCAAATTTCAGGCAGGGTGATTCCAGAAAGTGTGATTTACAGTTATGGAACTGTTCTACTGGACCTTTTGAGTGGAAAGCATATTCCTCCTAGCCATGTAATGTACATTCTGTCACACACTACCATGATTCACTATGTTAATTGGGATCATTGGGTTAATGACAACTTACTTTCTGAATTTGCTGTTAACTCCCTTGTTGTCTAACAACAGTATACTGATCCCATTTCTATAACCCTATTAATCACCTTCAACCATTAACTCTTGATGATGAGCGTAGCACACACCAGAAAAGATTTAAAGCATTCCGATAATTTGTATACAATGACCGAAATGCCTCTAGTTCGATTTCATCTCAAAAGGAATTGATAACTTGAAAAAAGAGGGAATCCAACAACCAAATGGTAAATTAATACCGAAAGAACCTTGCTTTTTTCCAAAGAAAGAACTAATATTGATTAGTTGTTTGTCAAAAGAAAGGTATGGACCTATACTGTTGTGAATGGGTACGTGAATTGGTGTACATAACAAAAAGTAAGTCTGTTTGCAGGAATTAAAAGAAAGGAGGCATAGAGATGGTTTAGAAAACCAGACACTTAGACGGTTGGTTAAGCTGTGAGAAGTTAACAAGGGGCACTTTGCAGTTTCCCCTTGTGTTCTCAAAGATTCTATGAACCATCAAAATGACTTATTGACTAGGTTCAGACTATATAAGGGTCAGACTTCTTCCCCTCAGTAATTTTAACTTCAGACAGTGTTAGGGCCGGACTTCTTATGCCTAGTAATTTTAAACTTAAGAATAATATTTCTATTTTTACCTTTAACTCTTTTGATCACTTACACGAGAGTTAAGACCAAGTGATTTAACTGCTGACAATTTCTGGGTTTATCTTAGTTAGCATGTGTTTATTTTTTTGAACTGGATGTATTGTCACGTGGTACTCACAGGGTTTAAAAGATAACTGGCTGTCTTGGTCCTGTCCAGCTTGTTTTACCTACTTGAGGATGCATAATCCATGGTCCTACTTTTAATTACTTGTAGTTTCCCCTTCTTTAAATGTGCTGAAGTCTTGTTTGTTTAAGAATTCTGGCAGAGTTAAATACCAGTTCCTCCAGTGAAGACTAAAATTACTAGTGTATCGATATTATATCTCATTAACTAACTAATAAAAATTATCACCAGCTAATATTTTCAGTTGGGTAGGGGAGTGTGATAAGTTTATACTCTATTGTTATCATCTGTTAGTATCCATCAAGAGAGAGAGAGGGGTGGGGGGGTGGGGGGTGAAGTCCAAATGGAAAAATATGTAAGAATACAGAGATTTCACTATATCAGGAATCTTTTAGCAGTTTCTCATAGAATCTATGATTTTGGGGATTACCCGATTCTTTATTCGTGTAAGCAACTAACACATAATGGTGGCGTAGTAAAAACGAATAGATGGACAAGAGTGCATCAGCAGGTGGTGTCCATGCACTAAATACTAAAAATCATGGATGAATTGCTTTACCGGGACGGGATGTCTCGTCATATGCCTGTGTAAATTTGCTATTCTCTGTACCTTGTCCATGTCAAATAGACCATCTAGCCTGAGATGAGGTTTTATCTTACTGAGATCTTAGCCCAAGTTTTAAGCCTCCAGGAGATTCCGGACTAGGAATGGCACACTTCATTTTTTTCTGAAAAGAATGGCCCTTAAGGAGTTCTTCACTTATTCTTTTTATTATTTAATCCAGACAGGGTGAATGATATTAATAGTCAAATATGCTGCCCCTCTATGGAAGCCTTCACTTATTTTACATTATTTAAAATTTTAACCACATAAATTAAGTTTGGATTTCCTGTTGATTTAATTTGTTTGTTGAAAATTGGTATGTATTCTTTTTCAGGCATTGGATTTGATAAGAGGAAAGAATGTTTTATTGCTGTTGGACTCATCCTTGGAGGGACAATATGCTAATGAAGATGCTACTGCATTAGTTGAACTTGCATCTAAGTGCCTCCAATATGAAGCTAGAGACCGGCCTGATATGAAATTTCTTCTAACTTCTGTGGCCCCTCTTCAAAAGCAGGAGGTAAACATTTTATTTATTTTTTATTTGTTATCATTTCAGAGGTAGAGTTACAAGTACCAGACTGCTATAATGGATGGAACGATAAGCATATCCGTGAATTTGCTAAGTTGTTCTCCTTCACATTGTTGTCCTAGGTTGCTTCTCATGTATTGATGGGTCTTACGAAAACTCCCGTGGTTATACCTACACTGCTTTCTCCTCTTGGAAATGCTTGTGTGAGAATGGATCTTACTGCTGTACATGACATCTTGCTTAAAACAGGATATAAAGACGAAGAGGGTGCAGAAAATGAGGTGAGCTGATTTGTCTATTTCACTTCTCCATAATCAATTAGCCCTTGTTTGAGCCCCATTTTTTGGGGAAATGTATTTTGGAATAGTGATTTTTTGGAGAATGTGTGGTTAAAAAATGGGCAAAAGTTTTGGGTTTACGTGTAAAATTATTTTATGGTAGAATGTATGGTTGAAATTGAGTTTCGGGAAAAATGGGGCTCAAACAGGGGCTTAGTGGGAAGAAAAATTTGTGAGGTATCTATGAGATCTAAAATATTTGAAAGATGACTCTATTGACAAAAGAAACTGGAGTGTTTAGACTTAATATTGATGTTATGTGTCTTGTACATTTGGGAACCATGAGTTTGACTTCTTACACCTATATTGAATAACATAATTGTTTGAAGTTTATTTCTCTTTTGGATATTGCAATCTTATATGTGCTTGTTTGGTAGTGCTTTTAAGTGGTCGTAAGCTGTGACTTCTATGGAATGTGTGGATAATAAGTAGATAGTAAATTGTGGGTCCTGCTAAATGTGGATAACAAATAGGTCTCATCCGCTTAAATTATAATTTAAGCTTTGCCAAACATGCTGTTAAGATATTTCGTTTGGTAATGTTATCCGTCTGCAGCTTTCATTCCAAGAATGGACCCAGCAAGTTCAAGATATGTTGAATACAAAGAAATTTGGGGATATTGGATTCAGGGACAAGGACTTCAAGTGTGCCATCGATAATTATTCAAAGGTACATTCTTGCTTTTTTAATCTAACCTATTATTATCTCTGTTTCTGTTGAGCTAAATTCTCTCTACCCGAGCTTTGCTGACTATAAATGGCGTTGTCTTGGTAGTTTTATTTATTTTTTGGTTCCATCTGTTTTGTCATATACTGTAGCTTACACCTTCTCTTTTCTTGTTTGGGATAATTTTTTTCCCTTGTGTTCAACCCTAAGTTATATGCCTAACTTTTAAGAGGACAATCTGGTAGGTCCTAATATAAATGCTCCTAGGGTATATTTGGTACACAGTATTGGATAGTAGTCCATGGATAGTAGTCCATCAAATGGCGGATGAGATTTTAACTTGTATTTATTTCTTTAACCCTATCTACTACTTTCTTCTCAGCATACCAAACTTTCATAGTCTTCCAAAAAGTAATGTTGTCTAACAGTCCAGTGCACGAAGAAGCTAAAGTTGATTTAAATCCATAGCTTCATAATCATCTTTTCTCCTGTTAATACGAGGCTTCCTTTTTGTTTTCTTAATATGCTTGTCATAACATATAGCTCTTCTGTTTCACAATGTCTACTGTCTCGTGCTGCTATTCCCTTGTCTTTTCCATATTTGCTTTGGCTTTTTCATTATGCAAGTTCAACTGCTAATATACATTGTTTTTTCGATGCACAGCTGGTATCAATGATGCCTGTTCCTTCTGGTACGGTATTTGTGAGACGAGCCCTCTCATACTTGATGATTGACCAACCGGAACTTGCTCTGAGAGATGCAATGCAGGCGCAAGTTTGCTTGCCAGAATGGCCGACTGCATTTTATATCCAGGCTCTCGCCCTCTCCAAGCTTGGAATGGAAACTGATGCTCAGGACATGCTCAATGATGGAGCTGCCTTTGAAGCTAAGAAGCAAAATAGTCGATGCAGTTAAATAACAGCGTGATGGTGGATATCAGGATTGTCATGTCGTTTATCCAGCGGGGGCTAATTCAGTGGTATGAGGGTTACGTGTAGTGATATCTTACTGCTGTTTTAGGCAATATAGCTCCTTGTCAAGAAATGTGTAAATCACTTCTTGTGCCAAATTTTAAGTAGATAGTCACTGTTAATGCAGTTTGAATCAACTCTTTTCTAGCCCTTATTTTCATGAATTATTGTGCAACTTATATATCCTTTTTGAGTATATTGAAGAAAATCCTGTTTCTGCTTGATAAATTTTAAATGATTTCGCTAAATTAGAGGTTGAATTCATAAACATGAAAATCCGAAAAAATCTTTCGAAAAACAACAGTAGGGAGCAAACATGAGAGCAGGCGCCTTCTCTCTATAGGAGAGCCTACTTTGGCATCTTTTAAGAAAGCACACCAAAACATGATCTAAACCTCTTTCAAGGACTACTAATTTATTTTTTATTTTTTATATTTTTGGGTGTATGATGTGTGTGGGCCCGGGCCAGCGGGCTCAAAGATGAGGGCCAGCATGATTCGAATACAAAAGTGGGTCAACTAGGGATCGGGTTGATTCTGGCCTAGTCGTGTTTATGATGTTCCGGGTTGTCATGGCCTGGTATGTGTTGACACCGCTAACTATATGGCATCGATAATAAGTCGAGTGGAATTTATATTCACCCATGTTTTTAAGTTCCAATTTCAAAAATCAATTTTAAGATTTGTTTAAACAAAAATTAGGTGATAATTTCATATTTTAATTTTAATAATAATATTATAAATTAGTTTATATATCCATCCTATACCATCCAAACCCTAAATCGTTTTCATCTCTCTCTTTTGGCCGTTAGTCACCATCATGCGACCTTATTCTCGTTACCGATGACGCCTTTTTTTTTTTTTCGTACTGGTCAAAATCTCTGTTGCCGTGAGCGTCAGTGCAGCGGTCGACACAGCACCGAGTGCTCCATTGGACCGAGAGATCCCGCAGCTCGCAGTTTGTGACGACAACACGTGCACTTAACGACGAGTTGGTGAAATTGGCGTTGTATTTTCGGGTTATTTGGGAGGTGAAAGGAGTGGGGGTGGATAGATTGGAAAGTGGAAATGGAGATGAGGGGCATTTTGGTGGTTCAAATTTTACTGTGGCAAGACCATGCGATATGAGCTTGCGCAGAGATGGAGATGGTGGTTGTGAGGCGCTGGTGGTGGTGGTGGTGGTGGTGGTGGTTGTGGAGAGGTGGTGGTGGTGTTTGCAGTGCCAATGGTGGTGGTTGTGGTGCTGGGTTTGGATTGTGTTGGGTTGGGTTGGGTTGTATAAAGAGAGCTTGTGATTAATTATTTAGGTGATTATGGCCAATAAATAATACGTGATCAATAAAATTTATATTTTATGATCAATAAATAACACGTGACCTTAAAAAAATGCGAGATTATGACTAAATTTATAATTGCGACTCATAATTTGTTCACAAGTCACATGTAATTGTGCATGTCACATACCATCGATTTATGTTCACATGTTACAGTTTACTGGTCACAGCTCATGGTCACGGGTTCAAGTTCACATGTCACAGTTCATATGTACGGGTCACAAGTAACAATTCACACATCATAAGTCATATTGCATAGGTAATGAATCAATGTCCACACGTCACAAATTCAAGAGAACTGATTACTTGCCATGGATCAATATCACATGTAACAGTTTACAAGCCATAGTTCACACGAACAAGTCATATTGCATAAGTCACATGTCATTGGATCAATATAACAGGTTATAGTTTACATGTAATAGTTCACAAGTCACAGATCTATATCAACAGATTACAGATCACACAGAACTGATCACAATCCATTGGATGAATGTCACAGATAACAATGAATCTTTTCAATTTTTATCACAACTCACAGTTTACATGCCAATGGGTCTTTTCAATTTCTGTCGCAGCAACTCATGAAAGGAGCTTCAACACTATTTCATCAATTCAAAAATAGGAAGATCCAACAACAATAATACCCTACTTTGGAGGATCATCAAATTCAATTTGCTACTTCTATTATCGTCTCAATTTGAGACGTCGCTTTCAAAAAATCTGTTCACAACGCCGATAATTTCCAATTTATGAAGTCAATAATCCAACGATTTTGAATTAGGCAGATTTCGTATGTGGGAATCAAGATTACTTGCTCCGGAAAATTCTCTGTAATTTATCTCTTCTATTCAATCGTCACAATTTGTTAAATTGAAAAATCTGGTTTGGAATGGAAATATGTTGTAACAGAATGCTTGATTTTACAATGGATATTTGTTAGATTCTAATTTATATATATATATAAATTCAAAAATTTATATACCATACGTAAATTCAAAAATTTCCTTCTTTTTTAACCACACATTCTTTAAAAATCATTATTCCACAATATATTTGAGGTAATTAGGCCCAATACCCTAAAAAATGAACTGATTTGATAAATACTTTAATAACTAATTATATCACTTAAGGACAGTAATTAATACGTTATAAAATCTAAAACCTCCCAAAAAAACCCATATATCTTATCCATGACTCCCATTGTAAACAGCAAGCACATTTCATCCACCTAAAATTCTCAACTTCTCGCAAAATTCATCCAAAATCACATAGAAATTGCAAAATTTCGATGATTTCGAGCTTTTTCATCCGTCGATCAAAGTTTTACGACACATACCCTCTCCTATTTCGACTCTTCCAACGAGCTTAAAACAATCTCTGTGTTCGAGCTGATTTCCAATAAAAAGATATTCTATTTGCGATTCTGAGAACTTTTACTCTCACTTGTTCCCAGAAAAATCTCCTGAGGTTCATTGAGAAAGCTGGAGAGTTAAAGGCCATGTGAATGGATACAATTGCTCGCATTTATGTAAATAATGAGTTTGTGATAAAAGCCTGGAATGACCTGAATATTGGTGATGAGTAGATGAGGTGGTGTTATTGAGTGATGGCAATGGGGATTTTACCAAGGCTAGGTTGAGAGCTGGATTTGAGTGATAAGCCTATAGGACTACAAGTTATATCCACGAGGTATGCTATGTATGTGGAAGATAGGGTTGTGAAAATCTTGAATTTAATTTGGAGGAGGATGATGCATTCAATGTGAGCAGTGCTGAGGATATGCTCAAGGTCGGTTAAGGGAATTTTTTTCTTTCTTTCTTTCTATGTTTATTTGAACTTTTCAAGTGAAAGTTGTTTGGCTTTTCGATTATATTGCCTCATTCATTAGAAATCTTATGTTTATTACATTGTTTAGTTGAAGTGTCCTTGCAGAGATAGATTTATAAATGCAGATTATGTATGGAATAGACACATCTAATGTTTGGCAGAAAGTTTTTGTTGGGTATTAAAGAAACGTGACAATAATTATGGTTTTGGAGCCTTGGTTATTGGAGTGGTGGTGGTGGTATATGAGTGGTTGAATTTGCATAAATAATATATGTTAAGGTCAGTGTTTTGTCATTTTTTTTTTTTATAAATCTCGTCACTTTTTTGAGTTTGTCACTTTTTTGAATTTTGTCACTTTTTGATTGTCCGTCACTTTTTAAATCTGTAACTTCTTTTAATTTGTGCCACTTTTTTTGAATTTTGTCATTTTTTAAAATTTTTTATCACTTTTTCAGCCACCTTTGATTTCTGTCACTTTTTTTAGTGACAAACATCAATTTTTAATAAAAGTGATATTGTATGTCATTTTTAAAAAAAGTGACACTTAACTTTTAAAAGTGGCATTATCTCACTTTTTTTTTTATTAAAAAGTGATACAATTTTTATAAAAAAGTGACATTTTTTGTTACTTTTTTTAGTGACTCTTTTTGTAGATTTGACATTTAAGAATCTCTCAACAATGTTAGTTTAATTGACTTAAATGAAAAGTTTAATTACTTTATTTGAACTGATTTCAATGTTTTAATTGTTGTTTTGTCACATTTTTTAATTATTGTTACTTTTTTTAGTGTTTGTCACATATTTAAACTTTTGTTATTTTTTCTAATATTTGTCACTATTTTTGAATTTTTGTTATTTTTTAGTGTGTCACTATATTTTTTATTTTTATTTTACGTCACATTCTTAAAATTTCTACAACTTCTTTCAGTGAAAAATATTACTTTTTAATAAAATTGATGTTGTATGTAAAAAAATGACACTTAACTTCAAAAAGTAAGATTATGTCACATTTTTTAAAAAAAGTGACATTGTGTCACTTTTTTATAAATTTAAACAGTATTTTTTACTTTAAAAATACCTTTCATATGATTTTTCAAAAGACCTCAATTTAAGGGTATTTTTGTAAGTTGCCCAATACATTTTCTCCAAAATTTGATTTTAGTGGAACCCAAACAAGGGCTATATATATATAT